>JAGFNQ010009059.1:0-30838 GCA_024364735.1 Boesenbergia rotunda | reverse complement strand
TATTATGATCATGAAAATATTATATTCATGAAATATTATTATCCCGAAATATTGTCATGAAATATTATATTCATGAATATTATTATTGTGAAATATTATCCATGAAATATTATGAATTCATGAAATATTATAATATTATGAAATTTCATGATGGGCTTGGCTTAATGGGCTTTTGATATGAGTTAGTGCAAATGGTGATAAAAAAAAGAGCTAGAAAGGAGGAAGCAAGGTTTGAACCTTGAACCTCCTAGTTGCACTCACCATGTCATAACCAATGAACCAAGCAATATTTCATGTAGAAGGAATAAGGAACATGCTTGTTAAAAGCTAGGGAAGTGAAGAGACATGTCTTTTCATGAGAGAAGTATAAATAAGGGAAGTTGGAATAACTTCCTCTTCTTCTCTTCTTCTTCTTCCTTTTCTCTCTCCACCGAAAATCCACTCCTCTCCCTTGTGTTTTCGAAATTTCAACCCTAGGGTTCTAACCCTAGGGCAATTGCAAGGAGGAAAATCCAAGTGCCTTGCCCTCCACCAAGCCCAAGGAACCCTAGAGAGAAGATTGGAAGGAAAAGGATTTTCACATACCCTCCAAGTGTAGGGTACCCTACAGTTTAAGAGAAGGTGTAATTCCAGCGCTAGGATGTAAGTATCCTCTCGCCTGCAGTATAATTGCTATTGAATGTTTGTTTGTGTATTTCTTTTGAAAAATCACAAGGATCTTCCTTGTAGAAGTTTCGGCCACCCTAGGATTGGGGGTCCAAGAGAAGGTTTTTGATCCAACTTTGATGCATGGGAAGACCTTAAGGACTTAGGGTATACATGTAGATGGATTTTTCTTTTAGGGTGTCAAGAACAAAACCTAGGTTTGTCTTGTATGGGGTTTCGGCCACTTCCTAAGGGATGGGTTGTGGCAACTTTTTCAATACTTGAAAATAACCCTTAAGACTTAGGGTATACTCATATGTGATGTTTCCAAATTTTTGGAAGGACAAAATTAGGGTTTGGTACCCTACAAGGTTTCGGCCAAGAGGAGGAAGGCTTAGGGGTTTTTGAGTTGCTTGCTATCCTATTATGTTCTCATGAATAGTAGTGTAGATAACATGTTTGTGTGAATGTTTGTGTGAAGGTTGGATGTCAAAAACCTAGCCTAGCCATTTTACACCATTCGGCCACCCTTGTAAGTTAGGGTTAGTGGAAGCTAACCCCACTTTTGAAGTATAAACCATGTTTCAATTGTTAACATGAAGTACACTTGAGGTGTTTGTAGAAATGTAGGAATGAATGCTTGATTGGAAAATCAAAGAATCCCCTACACTTGATTTTCAGCCAACCGTGGTTCTAGGGTTGGGAAGTCCTTAATGAAACCATGAAGCATGCTACACTTATATGAAGTGTGTATAAATTATGTGACCTATCTTGTTAGGTATAAAAGCATGCCTTATAGCCCATGGGGCACTCTTATGACATGAATATGATGTGGTTGATAATATGCTTAAAAAGGGATACTCTATTGAAACTGGGATCAAGAGCACCCGAATGTGTGGTGTGTCCCTAGGGGATCAAGAGCACCCTTGATGATTGGTGTGTCCCTTTAAGATGTGATTAAGAGTACCTTTAGGCATATACATATATGAGTAATTGCATGATAAATTACTTTACTTTGAAAGTTGTGTACCCGACTCGGAAGGGGGTCGTTAAACAAATCGAATGTGCATGTTAACTGAAGGTCATGGCATTGGTAGGACGGAAGGGTCCTGCTCTAATTAGATTGGTGGCTCACTACCCCAATTTATTAGGAACGCGCTTGATGTGGTACTACAACTGGGCCCTGGATGATATTGTATTTTTAAGTACTTACCTTTATGGAACCTTTTGAAAACATTTCTCATTCTGTGATAATCTTGTTCGGTAAAGTACTTAGAGATATGTGATGTGATGTTTATGATGCTTTGATGAGATGCTTATGATGCCTATAATCTTATCTACCTTGATTACTGAGTAGCATGATATGATGTATCGATATGGTTTTGCGAGTAGCATGATATGATATATCGATATGGTTTTGCGAGTAGGCCCGGATTCTTACTAAGCATGTTTTGCTTACTAGTTCATGTTGTTTTTCTTATGCTGCAGATAGCGGTAAGAAATACTTGAACTAAAGGAGGAGGCAGAGGGAAAGCTAGAGGATGTGTGTGGTGATGGCTCGGGAAAGGATGAAAGATTCTTATCTACCTTATTCTTGTCGAGAATCTAAACTGCTTCCAATAAAAGATTGAAATTGTATTACTGCACTCTGAATGTGTGATGATTATGACTACTCTACGGTTGATTAAGTTAGAGATATGGAACCTATGTCATGTTAGATAACACTATCATTAATGTCTAATTCTTGTAGTATGCATGCTAAGTAAAATGCTAGATATTTACTATTTCCTGTTGCTTATGAATGCTTCTTTGCATGTGTCTAAGACTAGATAACTCTTGCTATATTCCTATGTTTTATCTTGTTCAAACCATGTTTAGATCAGTAAATTATGAAGTTAAATGATCTCTCTCTTTTATGTTGTAATTGCATGGATGATATGAAAAAAAAACCTTGCTTGGTAAATTAGTCTTTAATAATGCCTGCTTACTACACTTCTTGTAGCATAATTGTTTTCTACTGGTTATACATGCTTAGCATGATGAATGATATGAATGTATGGACCCGTAACCCCGCCTTAAGGGTAGATATAAGGTCGGGCGTTACAAGTTGGTATCAGAGCAGGTTTCCCCTCCAAACACACACATCAAGCTTCGTCCTGCCGCTTCCAAGTAAGAAATCCTAACTCGCTTATATTATTTCATGTACAGTAATGATATATATAGAGATGATTTATGCTTGCATAATATAGAGATGATTTATGCTTGCATAACAAGAAAAAGTAGTATTAATTCTTATGTAGTCATTTATCACCTGTATGATAAATATGGCTAGAGGACGTAGCAATCGGGGTAATGAGACAGTTGAGAGCACAGTGGAATTAGTAGACTGGCTCGAGCATGAGAAAATTAAATGTGTCTCATTCTACCTCACTGGCGACGCCAGGATATGGTGGGAACGGGTAAAAGCTAGAAGGTCAGTGGATCAGATGAAGTGGAAGGACTTCGAGTCCGAATTTCTGTTCTGACAACACTGCCCTCGGGAGAGGTGATGCCCTCTACCCAAATGCTGCGGGCCGCACCGATCAGCATCGCAGATAGGGAACTCTACTGCGATCTAATAGTGCTTGATATGGCCGATTATGATCTGATATTGGGCATGGATTTCTTGAATAAATACGGCGCTTCTATCGAGTGCCGTAAACGAAGGGTTATCTTCCGACCCAAGACGGGGAATTCTCTTTGAATTTATCGGCGAGCCGAAGAAGAAGACTGGCAAATTCTTATCGGCTCTGAAAGCAAGGAAAATGTTAGAGAATGGATGTTCTGGATTTCTAGCTCATGTGGTTGATACTCGTCCTATAGAGGACCCGAAGCTAGAAGACGTCGAAGTCGTATGCAACTATCCAGAGGTATTTCTTGACGATTTACCTGGGTTAGCACCTGAAAGAGATGTTGAATTTGCTATTGATTTGATTCCTGGTACTAACCCCATCTTGAAAGCACCATACCGAATGGCGCCGACTGAATTGAAAGAGTTGCAAGGACAGCTACAAGAGCTACTCGACAAGGGACTTATCCGCCCTAGTCATTCCCCCTGGGGAGCTCCCGTACTGTTCGTCAAAAAGAAGGACGGGTCGATGCGTATGTGTATCAACTATCGGGTATTAAACAATGTGACCATAAAGAACAGGTACCCTCTACCCAGGATAGATGACCTGCTCAATCAGTTAAAGGGAGCTACGGTTTTCTCTAAGATCGATCTGAGGTCTGGGTATCACCAAGTCCGGGTGAAAAATGAGGATATACCCAAAACTGCTTTCCGGACGAGATACAGACATTATGAGTTCGTAGTGATGCCGTTTGGAGTTACTAATGCTCCGGCAATATTCATGGACCTTATGAATCGGATTTTCTCGGCATTTCTCGACGGATTTGTGATCGTCTTCATCGACGACATCCTTATTTATTCGAGGACTTCCGAAGAGCATGCGGAGCACCTGAGTATAGTATTACAGATTCTTCAGAAGGAACAACTGTATGCTAAATTCTCGAAATGTGAGTTCTGGCTGAACCAAGTATCATTCTTGGGACATGTTATCTCCAAGGATGGAGTGATGGTCGACCCAATCAAAATTGAGGCCGTAAGTAACTGGTCCAGACCCAAGAATGCCAGCGAGGTCAGAAGTTTTCTAGGGCTAGCAGGATACTACCGAAAATTCGTAGAGAACTTCTCTCGGATTGCAGCTCCTATGACAGCTCTGACAAAGAAAGATAAGAAATATGTATGGACCAAGGAATGTGAGAAGAGCTTCTCTGAATTGAAAAGGAGGCTGACTAGCGCTCCTATATTGACTCTTCCCGAAAGTGATATGGGTTTCGATATGTACAACGACGCATCCAAACTGGGACTCGGAGCTATACTTATGCAAGATGGGAAGGTAATTGCCTATGCCTCTAGACAATTAAAGGAACATGAAAAGAAGTATCCTACCCATGATTTGGAATTAGCAGCGGTGGTCTTTGCACTGAAAATATGGAGGCATTATTTGTATGGCACTCAGTGCAAGGTATTTACTGATCACCAGAGTCTGCGGTATTTCTTCACTCAGAAAGATCTGAATATGAGACAGCGCAGATGGCTCGAATTGGTCAAGGATTATGATTGTGAGATCCTGTACCATCCGGGAAAAGCCTAGGGCAATTGCAAGGAGGAAAACCCTAGGGCAATTGCAAGGAGGAAAATCCAAGTGCCTTGCCCTCCACCAAGCCCAAGGAACCCTAGAGAGAAGATTCGGAAGGAAAGGATTTTCACATACCCTCCTAGTGTAGGGTACCCTACAGTTTAAGAGAAGGTGTAATTCCAGCGCTAGGATGTAAGTATCCTCTCGCCTGCAGTATAATTGCTATTGAATGTTTGTTTGTGTATTTCTTTTGAAAAATCACAAGGATCTTCCTTGTAGAAGTTTCGGCCACCCTAGGATTGGGGGTCCAAGAGAAGGTTTTTGATCCAACTTTGATGCATGGGAAGACCTTAAGACTTAGGGTATACATGTAGATGGATTTTTCTTTAGGGTGTCAAGAACAAAACCTAGGTTTGTCCTTGTATGGGTTTCGGCCACTTCCTAAGGGATGGGTGTGGCAACTTTTCAATACTTGAAAATTACCCTTAAGACTTAGGGTATACTCATATGTGATGTTTCCAAATTTTTGGAAGGACAAAATTAGGGTTTGGTACCCTACAAGGTTTCGGCCAAGAGGAGGAAGGCTAGGGTTTTTGAGTTGCTTGCTATCCTATTATGTTCTCATGAATAGTAGTGTAGATAACATGTTTGTGTGAATGTTTGTGTGAAGGTTGGATGTCAAAAACCTAGCCTAGCCATTTTACACCATTCGGCCACCCTTGTAAGTTAGGGTTAGTGGAAGCTAACCCCACTTTGAAGTATAAACCATGTTTCAATTGTTAACATGAAGTACACTTGAGGTGTTTGTAGAAATGTAGGAATGAATGCTTGATTGGAAAATCAAAGAATCCCCTACACTTGATTTTCAGCCAACCGTGGTTCTAGGGTTGGGAAGTCCTTAATGAAACCATGAAGCATGCTACACTTATATGAAGTGTGTATAAATTATGTGACCTATCTTGTTAGGTATAAAAGCATGCCTTATAGCCCATGGGGCACTCTTATGACATGAATATGATGTGGTTGATAATATGCTTAAAAAGGGATACTCTATTGAAACTGGGATCAAGAGCACCCGAATGTGTGGTGTGTCCCTAGGGGATCAAGAGCACCCTTGATGATTGGTGTGTCCCTTTAAGATGTGATTAAGAGTACCTTTAGGCATATACATATATGAGTAATTGCATGATAAATTACTTTACTTTGAAAGTTGTGTACCCGACTCGGAAGGGGGTCGTTAAACAAATCGAATGTGCATGTTAACTGAAGGTCATGGCATTGGTAGGACGGAAGGGTCCTGCTCTAATTAGATTGGTGGCTCACTACCCCAATTTATTAGGGAACGCGCTTGATGTGGTACTACAACTGGGCCCTGGATGATATTGTATTTTTAAGTACTTACCTTTATGGAACCTTTTGAAAAACATTTCTCATTCTGTGATAATCTTGTTCGGTAAAGTACTTAGAGATATGTGATGTGATGTTTATGATGCTTTGATGAGATGCTTATGATGCCTATAATCTTATCTACCTTGATTACTGAGTAGCATGATATGATGTATCGATATGGTTTTGCGAGTAGCATGATATGATATATCGATATGGTTTTGCGAGTAGGCCCGGATTCTTACTAAGCATGTTTTGCTTACTAGTTCATGTTGTTTTTCTTATGCTGCAGATAGCGGTAAGAAATACTTGAACTAAAGGAGGAGGCAGAGGGAAAGCTAGAGGATGTGTGTGGTGATGGCTCGGGAAAGGATGAAAGATTCTTATCTACCTTATTCTTGTCGAGAATCTAAACTGCTTCCAATAAAAGATTGAAATTGTATTACTGCACTCTGAATGTGTGATGATTATGACTACTCTACGGTTGATTAAGTTAGAGATATGGAACCTATGTCATGTTAGATAACACTATCATTAATGTCTAATTCTTGTAGTATGCATGCTAAGTAAAATGCTAGATATTTACTATTTCCTGTTGCTTATGAATGCTTCTTTTGCATGTGTCTAAGACTAGATAACTCTTGCTATATTCCTATGTTTTATCTTGTTCAAACCATGTTTAGATCAGTAAATTATGAAGTTAAATGATCTCTCTCTTTTATGTTGTAATTGCATGGATGATATGAAAAAAAAACCTTGCTTGGTAAATTAGTCTTTAATAATGCCTGCTTACTACACTTCTTGTAGCATAATTGTTTTCTACTGGTTATACATGCTTAGCATGATGAATGATATGAATGTATGGACCCGTAACCCCGCCTTAAGGGTAGATATAAGGTCGGGCGTTACAAGTTGGTATCAGAGCAGGTTTCCCCTCCAAACACACACATCAAGCTTCGTCCTGCCGCTTCCAAGTAAGAAATCCTAACTCGCTTATATTATTTCATGTACAGTAATGATATATATAGAGATGATTTATGCTTGCATAATATAGAGATGATTTATGCTTGCATAACAAGAAAAAATAGTATTAATTCTTATGTAGTCATTTATCACCTGTATGATAAATATGACTAGAGGACGTAGCAATCGGGGTAATGAGACAGTTGAGAGCACAGTGGAATTAGTAGACTGGCTCGAGCATGAGAAAATTAAATGTGTCTCATTCTACCTCACTGGCGACGCCAGGATATGGTGGGAACGGGTAAAAGCTAGAAGGTCAGTGGATCAGATGAAGTGGAAGGACTTCGAGTCCGAATTTCTGTTCTGACAACACTGCCCTCGGGAGAGGTGATGCCCTCTACCCAAATGCTGCGGGCCGCACCGATCAGCATCGTAGATAGGGAACTCTACTGCGATCTAATAGTGCTTGATATGGCCGATTATGATCTGATATTGGGCATGGATTTCTTGAATAAATACGGCGCTTCTATCGAGTGCCGTAAACGAAGGGTTATCTTCCGACCCAAGACGGGAATTCTCTTTGAATTTATCGGCGAGCCGAAGAAGAAGACTGGCAAATTCTTATCGGCTCTGAAAGCAAGGAAAATGTTAGAGAATGGATGTTCTGGATTTCTAGCTCATGTGGTTGATACTCGTCCTATAGAGGACCCGAAGCTAGAAGACGTCGAAGTCGTATGCAACTATCCAGAGGTATTTCTTGACGATTTACCTGGGTTAGCACCTGAAAGAGATGTTGAATTTGCTATTGATTTGATTCCTGGTACTAACCCCATCTCGAAAGCACCATACCGAATGGCGCCGACTGAATTGAAAGAGTTGCAAGGACAGCTACAAGAGCTACTCGACAAGGGACTTATCCGCCCTAGTCATTCCCCCTGGGGAGCTCCCGTACTGTTCGTCAAAAAGAAGGACGGGTCGATGCGTATGTGTATCAACTATCGGGTATTAAACAATGTGACCATAAAGAACAGGTACCCTCTACCCAGGATAGATGACCTGCTCAATCAGTTAAAGGGAGCTACGGTTTTCTCTAAGATCGATCTGAGGTCTGGGTATCACCAAGTCCGGGTGAAAAATGAGGATATACCCAAAACTGCTTTCCGGACGAGATACAGACATTATGAGTTCGTAGTGATGCCGTTTGGAGTTACTAATGCTCCGGCAATATTCATGGACCTTATGAATCGGATTTTCTCGGCATTTCTCGACGGATTTGTGATCGTCTTCATCGACGACATCCTTATTTATTCGAGGACTTCCGAAGAGCATGCGGAGCACCTGAGTATAGTATTACAGATTCTTCAGAAGGAACAACTGTATGCTAAATTCTCGAAATGTGAGTTCTGGCTGAACCAAGTATCATTCTTGGGACATGTTATCTCCAAGGATGGAGTGATGGTCGACCCAATCAAAATTGAGGCCGTAAGTAACTGGTCCAGACCCAAGAATGCCAGCGAGGTCAGAAGTTTTCTAGGGCTAGCAGGATACTACCGAAAATTCGTAGAGAACTTCTCTCGGATTGCAGCTCCTATGACAGCTCTGACAAAGAAAGATAAGAAATATGTATGGACCAAGGAATGTGAGAAGAGCTTCTCTGAATTGAAAAGGAGGCTGACTAGCGCTCCTATATTGACTCTTCCCGAAAGTGATATGGGTTTCGATATGTACAACGACGCATCCAAACTGGGACTCGGAGCTATACTTATGCAAGATGGGAAGGTAATTGCCTATGCCTCTAGACAATTAAAGGAACATGAAAAGAATTATCCTACCCATGATTTGGAATTAGCAGCGGTGGTCTT
The DNA here is from genome assembly GCA_024364735.1 of Boesenbergia rotunda. Taxonomy (NCBI): domain Eukaryota; kingdom Viridiplantae; phylum Streptophyta; class Magnoliopsida; order Zingiberales; family Zingiberaceae; genus Boesenbergia; species Boesenbergia rotunda. The sequence continues at coordinate 21,801 of JAGFNQ010009059.1, read as the reverse complement.
TGCACTGAAAACATGGAGGCATTATTTGTATGGCACTCAGTGCAAGGTCTTTACTGATCACCAGAGTCTGCGGTATTTCTTCACTCAGAAAGATCTGAATATGAGACAGCGCAGATGGCTCGAATTGGTCAAGGATTATGATTGTGAGATCCTGTACCATCCGGGAAAAGCCAACAAGGTAGCCGATGCTCTTAGTAGAAAATCATGTGCTACTTTAATATCTTTGTCGGCTTTGTCACAACCCTTAGGGAAAGAGATTATGGATTTCGGAATCGAGATTATATCGGGACAGCTTTCTACCCTACAGATTGCGCCGATATTATTTGATGGCATTCTGGAAAAGCAGGATCAGGATCCGAGCCTTCAGAGAATCAAGCAAGAGATTCTTGAAGGCAAGGTCGAGGGATTCCGAATTTCCGAGAGCGGAGTTTTATATCTCCGGGATCGATTATGCGTTCCCGACGACTCCGATTTACGGACGAGGATACTCGAAGAAGCTCACGGAACACCATATGCGATGCATCTTGGATCTCCAAGATGTATCAAGACCTGAAGGGCAAATTTTGGTGGTCCGGCATGAAGAAAGATGTAGCCCATTATATCAGCATGTGTTTGACCTGCCAGAGGGTCAAAGCAGAACACCAGAGACCTGGGGGAGTTCTGCAGCCTCTACCTATTCCCGAGTGGAAATGGGAGGACATATCTATGGATTTCATATCAGGGCTACCTCGGACTACGAACGGATATGATAGTATATGGGTTATTGTGGACCGACTGACCAAGTCCGCGCATTTTCTGGCTATCAGGATGACTTATTCAGTTGAGCAGCTGGCTCAACTGTACGTCAAGGAGATTCTCCGACTGCACGGGATTCCCAAGACCGTCGTCTCTGACCGAGATGGTCGATTTACTTCTGATTTTTGGGGACACGTGCAGAAGGCCCTTGGCACGAAGCTGAAGTTCAGTACAACCTTTCACCCCCAGACTGACGGGCAGACTGAACGAGTAAACCAGATACTAGAGGATATGTTACGAGCTTGCACCTTGGACTTCAAGGGAAGCTGGTGTCGATACCTGAGCCTGGCAGTGTTTGCTTATAACAATAGTTATCAGGCTACTATCGGGATGGCACCGTACGAGGCACTGTACGGCCAAAAATGCAGATCTCCTTTATGCTGGCATGAGAGTGGTGAAAAGAGGGAGATGGGACTCCAAACCGATATTATTGATGAGACCACTCAAGCTATAAAGAATATCCGCCAGAGGATAGAGACTGCTCAGAGTCGGCAGAAGAGCTACGCTGATAAACGACGTCGACCACTCGAGTTCGAGGTTGGGGATTCGGTATTCCTGAAGGTAGCCCCTATGAAAGGGGTGATGAGATTCGGGAAGAAGGGGAAACTGAGTCCGCGATACGTGGGACCCTACCAGATTTTGAGACGAGTAGGCAAGGTGGCCTACGAGCTGGAGCTACCGACAGAAATGGCGGCTATCCACAACGTCTTCCATGTGTCGATGCTCAAGAAGTGTACCCCTGATGCGAGTCAAATGATAGAACCCCCACCAGTGCAAGAACAGGAGAACCTTATTTCCGAACGCCGCCCGATCCAGATCCTCGATCGGGAAGTTAAAAGGCTAAGGAACAAGGAAATACCCTTAGTGAAGGTTCTGTGGCGGAACAAGCAGTTCGAAGAAACCAACTGGGAACAGGAAGATACGATGCGATCAAAGTACCCGGAACTGTTTTAAGTTCGGGACGAACTTTCTATAAGAGGGGGAGGATTGTAACACCCCGAATTTTTCAATGTAAAATCATGACAATGTATGAAAAATGGTTATAATGAAATAATATAAATTTCATGCAACCACATGCTATGAAATGTCATGAAACTATTTTTATAAATGAAATGTCATGAATGCATGAAATATTATATTCATGAAATATTATTATCATGAAATAATAGCATGAAATATTATATTCATGAAATATTATTATCATGAAATATTATATTCATGAAATATTATTATCATGAAATATTATCATGAAATATTATATTCATGAAATATTATTATCCTGAAATATTGTCATGAAATATTATATTCATGAAATATTATTATTGTGAAATATTATCATGAAATATTATGAATTCATGAAATATTATTAATATTATGAAATTTCATGATGGGCTTGGCTTAATGGGCTTTGATATGAGTTAGTGCAAATGGTGATAAAAAAAAAGAGCTAGAAAGGAGGAAGCAAGGTTTGAACCTTGAACCTCCTAGTTGCACTCACCATGTCATAACCAATGAACCAAGCAATATTTCATGTAGAAGGAATAAGGAACATGCTTGTTAAAAGCTAGGGAAGTGAAGAGACATGTCTTTTCATGAGAGAAGTATAAATAAGGGAAGTTGGAATAACTTCCTCTTCTTCTCTTCTTCTTCTTCCTTTTCTCTTCTCCACCGAAAATCCACTCCTCTCCCTTGTGTTTTCGAAATTTCAACCCTAGGGTTCTAACCCTAGGGCAATTGCAAGGAGGAAAATCCAAGTGCCTTGCCCTCCACCAAGCCCAAGGAACCCTAGAGAGAAGATTCGGAAGGAAAGGATTTTCACATACCCTCCAAGTGTAGGGTACCCTACAGTTTAAGAGAAGGTGTAATTCCAGCGCTAGGATGTAAGTATCCTCTCGCCTGCAGTATAATTGCTATTGAATGTTTGTTTGTGTATTTCTTTTGAAAAATCACAAGGATCTTCCTTGTAGAAGTTTCGGCCACCCTAGGATTGGGGGTCCAAGAGAAGGTTTTTGATCCAACTTTGATGCATGGGAAGACCTTAAGACTTAGGGTATACATGTAGATGGATTTTTCTTTAGGGTGTCAAGAACAAAACCTAGGTTTGTCCTTGTATGGGTTTCGGCCACTTCCTAAGGGATGGGTGTGGCAACTTTTCAATACTTGAAAATAACCCTTAAGACTTAGGGTATACTCATATGTGATGTTTCCAAATTTTTGGAAGGACAAAATTAGGGTTTGGTACCCTACAAGGTTTCGGCCAAGAGGAGGAAGGCTAGGGTTTTTGAGTTGCTTGCTATCCTATTATGTTCTCATGAATAGTAGTGTAGATAACATGTTTGTGTGAATGTTTGTGTGAAGGTTGGATGTCAAAAACCTAGCCTAGCCATTTTACACCATTCGGCCACCCTTGTAAGTTAGGGTTAGTGGAAGCTAACCCCACTTTGAAGTATAAACCATGTTTCAATTGTTAACATGAAGTACACTTGAGGTGTTTGTAGAAATGTAGGAATGAATGCTTGATTGGAAAATCAAAGAATCCCCTACACTTGATTTTCAGCCAACTGTGGTTCTAGGGTTGGGAAGTCCTTAATGAAACCATGAAGCATGCTACACTTATATGAAGTGTGTATAAATTATGTGACCTATCTTGTTAGGTATAAAAGCATGCCTTATAGCCCATGGGGCACTCTTATGACATGAATATGATGTGGTTGATAATATGCTTAAAAAGGGATACTCTATTGAAACTGGGATCAAGAGCACCCGAATGTGTGGTGTGTCCCTAGGGGATCAAGAGCACCCTTGATGAGTGGTGTGTCCCTTTAAGATGTGATTAAGAGTACCATTAGGCATACACATATATGAGTAATTGCATGATAAATTACTTTACTTTGAAAGTTGTGTACCCGACTCGGAAGGGGGTCGTTAAACAAATCGAATGTGCATGTTAACTGAAGGTCATGGCATTGGTAGGACGGAAGGGTCCTGCTCTAATTAGATTGGTGGCTCGCTACCCCAATTTATTAGGGAACGCGCTTGATGTGGTACTACAACTGGGCCCTGGATGATATTGTATTTTTAAGTACTTACCTTTATGGAACATTTTGAAAAACATTTCTCATTATGTGATAATCTTGTTCGGTAAAGTACTTAGAGATATGTGATGTGATGTTTATGATGCTTTGATGAGATGCTTATGATGCCTATAATCTTGTTCTACCTTAATTACTGAGTAGCATGATATGATGTATCAATATGGTTTTGCGAGTAGCATGATATGATATATCGATATGGTTTTGCGAGTAGGCCCGGATTCTTACTAAGCATGTTTTGCTTACTAGTTCATGTTGTTTTTCTTATGCTGCAGATAGCGGTAAGAAATACTTGAACTAAAGGAGGAGGCAGAGGGAAAGCTAGAGGATGTGTGTGGTGATGGCTCGGGAAAGGATGAAAGATTCTTATCTACCTTATTCTTGTCGAGAATCTAAACTGCTTCCAATAAAAGATTGAAATTGTATTACTGCACTCTGAATGTGTGATGATTATGACTACTCTACGGTTGATTAAGTTAGAGATATGGAACCTATGTCATGTTAGATAACACTATCATTAATGTCTAATTCTTGTAGTATGCATGCTAAGTAAAATGCTAGATATTTACTATTTCCTGTTGCTTATGAATGCTTCTTTTACATGTGTCTAAGACTAGATAACTCTTGCTATATTCCTATGTTTTATCTTGTTCAAACCATGTTTAGATCAGTAAATTATGAAGTTAAATGATCTCTCTCTTTTATGTTGTAATTGCATGGATGATATGAAAAAAAAACCTTGCTTGGTAAATTAGTCTTTAATAATGCCTGCTTACAACACTTCTTGTAGAATAATTGTTTTCTACTGGTTATACATGCTTAGCATGATGAATGATATGAATGTATGGACCCGTAACCCCGCCTTAAGGGTAGATATAAGGTCGGGCGTTACAGCCACAGTCATGGTTGTTCTTATCTATGGTTGGATATCAACCTATTTGGAGATGTTCCTACGATCTCCCGAATTGATAAAAAGGGTTATTTAATTCGAAAAATAAATAGGATTTTATTAATGTATGTTGATACATTCTTTAATCATTATTCTCACATAAGCTCAATTTGTATTTCTAGGATAATCACTCGATCATGTCTTCTCTGAATTTGCGTTCCATTTTGGACACCAATAAACTGACTGGGCCAAACTTCATGGACTGGCTTCGAAACCTGAGGATAGTCCTGAAGGCAGAGAAGCTTGCTTATGTCCTTGAAGATCAACTTCCCAACCGTCCTCCTGAAAATGCAACTCCAGACCTGTTTCCTGAGTTGCTCAACCTGCTGAAGACTGTAGAGCCTTCTGTAAAGCCGGATCAAAAGGCGGTACTGTTAGTTGGTTCCTCGAAGAAAGGTTCTAAGAGGAAAGCAAAAGAACAGAATAAAGGGAAGGAGAAAAAGGCCAAAAAGACTGAAAAGAAACCAAAAGGCACTTGCCATCATTGTGGCAAGGAAGGTCACTGGTGAAGAAACTGCAAGGTTTATCTTGAGTCCTTGAAGAATAAGGCATCCGATGCCCCATGCTCTTCAGGTATCTTCGTTATTGAATGTCACTCTATTTCCTCAAATACCTGGGTACTTGATACTGGGTGTAGCTCACATATATGTAATGACATACAGGGGCTAAGGAATAGAAGAAGACTCGTCAAAGGAGAGGCAAATTTGTAAGTTGGAAATGGAGCAAAGATTGCTGCTGTTGCCATCGGAACATATTTGCTAAAGCTCCCCACTGGACGTGTCTTAGAATTGGATAATTGTTATTTTGTTCCTTCGTTAATAAAGAACATTGTATCTATTTCATGTTTGAATGAAAAGGGTTATCATTTAACTTTTAGTAACAATTGTTGTTACATAACTTTAAATGGCGTTCTTTATGGGAATGGAACTTTGTGCAATGACATCTACACGTTAGATTTATCCAGTGACGTTTTCAATATCGAAGTTAGCAACAAACGTGCTCGAATAGATAATCGAATAGACTCCTACACTTGGCATTGTCGTCTTGGCCATATAAGTAAGAAACGCATGACCGAATTACACCGATGTGGAATTTTGGAATCATTTGAACCCGGTTCATTTGATACATGCGAATCATGCTTAAAAGGCAAGATGACCAAATTACCCTTTTTCGGAAAAGGTAATCCAGTGGGAGAGTTGCTTGGTCTAATACATACTGATGTATGTGGACCAATGTCAACTCTTGCACAAGGAGGCTATAGCTACTTCATCACCTTTATCGATGATCACTCACGATTCGGGTATGTGTTCTTGATGAAACACAAATCTGAAGCCTTTGAGAAATTCAAAGAGTTCAGAAATGAAGTAGAGAAACAGCTTGGCAAAAGTATTAAAATACTTCGATCCGATCGGGGTGGTGAATACTTGAGTCAAGAGTTTCAAGATTATCTTAGGGACAATGGGATATTGTCCCAATGGACTCCGCCGTATACACCACAGCATAATGGTGTATCTGAGAGGCGCAACCGAACCTTGATGGACATGGTTAGGTCTATGATGAATCATGCAACTCTTCCAAAATCCTTCTGGGGCTATGCACTAAAGACAGCTGTTTACTTGCTGAACAGAGTCCCGACCAAGGTAGTCTCTACTACTCCATATGAGATATGGAATAGTAAGAAACCCCACTTAACTCACCTTAAAATATGGGGTTGTCCAACTTATGTTAAGCGGACTGTATCAGACAAATTGGATGCTAAGTCTGATAAATGTCTATTTATTGGATACCCTAAGGAAACGAAGGGTTACCAATTCTATCATCCCTTGGAACAAAAGGTGTTTGTTTCAAGGCATGCTGTATTTCTAGAAAAGGAATTTCTTTTACAAGAAAACAGCGGGAGTGGCATTGAACTTGATGAAGTTCAAGAAACTCCAATAGACATTACAGAGACACCTAGTCTAGACCCACAACCAATACCTCATAATGATGAGCTATCAGTTGAACCTAAAACTACACCACCTCTTCGTAGATCTGATAGGACACGCAATATTCCAGAGAGATACGGATTTCTCATAAGTGAATCGAACGACGTGTTACTCATAGGCGATGACGAACCTATCAGTTATGAAGATGTTCTGAAAAGTTCAGAAAGGGATAAATGGCTTGAGGCCACGAAGTCGGAAATGGATTCCATGTACGAAAACCAAGTATGGGACATGGTTAAACCACCTGAAGGGATTAAGCCCATAGGATGCAAGTGGGTTTTCAAGAAGAAAACTGACATGGAAGGTAATGTTGTTACCTTTAAGGCTAGATTAGTGGCAAAAGGATATCGTCAGAAGCAAGGAATTGATTATGACGAAACCTATTCGCCAGTAGCTATGCTTAAATCCATTCGGATGCTCCTAGCCATAGCATCTCATTATGATTATGAGATATGGCAAATGGATGTGAAAACAGCTTTCCTTAACGGAAACCTGCTTGAGGATGTATACATGATACAACTTGAAGGTTTCACATCGGTTGATAAAACGAAAGTATGCAAGCTTCGACGATCCATATATGGACTGAAGCAAGCATCAAGGAGCTGGAATATCCGTTTTGATGAGACAATCAAAGAGTTTGATTTCTCATAAAATCCTGACGAACCTTGTGTGTACAAGAAGGTTAGTGGGATTGCAGTCGTATTCCTAGTATTATATGTTGACGACATCTTACTTATAGGAAACGATAGATCAGTCTTACAGACAGTTAAAATTTGGTTATCCAAAACTTTCTCCATGAAAGACCTGGGAGAAGCAACCTATATCCTTGGGATTAGAATCTATAGAGATAGATCAAAACGGTTGCTTGGTCTTTCGCAGTCTACATATATAGACCGAGTGCTAAAAAGGTTTAGCATGTCGGAATCCAAGAAAGGTTACCTTCCCATCAGGCATGGGATCAACCTTTCAAAGTCTATGTGTCCGCGCACAGAAGACGAGAGGATTTGCATGAATAAGATTCCCTATGCATCCGCGATAGGATCTATCATGTATGCTATGTTATGTACTAGGCCCGATGTATCGTATGCTTTGAGCATCACAAGCAGATACCAGTCGGATCCAGGAATGGATCATTGGGTGGCTGTCAAGACAATCCTTAAGTACTTAAGAAGAACTAAGGATGTGTTCCTAATATATGGAGAAGGAGATATGGTAATACGTGGGTATACAGATGCCAGTTTCCAGACAGATAAGGATGACTCCAAATCGCAGTCTGGATACGTATTTACTTTGAATGGAGGTGCAGTAAGTTGGAAAAGTTCCAAACAAGACACCATAGCGGATTCTACCACGGAAGCGGAATATATCGCAGCTTCGGAAGCAGCAAAGGAAGCAGTCTGGATCAAGAAGTTCGTCTCCGAACTTGGCGTGGTTCCAACCATTGATGAAGCAGTGCCGGTTTACTGCGACATCAATGGAGCTATTGCACAAGCAAAGGAACCAAGGTCTCATCAGCGATCCAAACACGTGCTTCGCCGCTATCATCTGATCAGAAAGATTATAAGTAGGAATGACATACAAATTGAGAAAATCCCCACTGAAAGGAATTTAGTGGATCCTTTAACTAAGGCCTTACCTCATAGTAAGTTTGAGGGTCATGTTAGAGCCTGTGTTATTGGATACCGTAGCGATTGGCATTAGGCCAAGTGGGAGTTTGTTAGTGATATGAGAGAAGTGTTCTAAGGCAATCGCCTTATGATTGTAAACATTTATTTTAATAAATGATAATTCACTATTTGAGTATACATGTTTGTGTATTTGATTGGGATCTTAAACTCATCTACTGAATGTCCATAATACAACTCACAGCATAAGAGAATTTGTGATGGGATCACAACTAGTGATTATCTCTAAATGTGCAAATGTGAAGTATTGAAAATATCCCTAGTCGATGAATTGATAAAAACGGACACTATCAATTCTGTTGAGACTAGCATGGGTTATTCTCTAATCAGCTGATTCTCACTGGCTGGTGACATTGGGATGTCCGGAGATAAACATAGATGCTAGTTAAGGGAACTAGTTCATTAGAGTGACTAGCTGTAAGACTTCATATGGTTATCTATATAGATATGTCAATGAAGTTCTTACTGCAGCTTAAGTGCGATGTTCCTTTGACTTGAGGTGTTCAAGTCATCTTGGTCATGGAGACTTATACTTTAACATCTTAAGCAAGCATCTCCAAGGAGGTGTGAACCCAGGATGATTGGGTATAAGCCGAAGTGCCCGAAGATGTTTGAACAGCCTACAAAGGATTCACCACTCCTTGCGAGGAGATGTATACCCAGGCCTATCGTCGGATTGTTACTTAAAAACATCTGGCCAGAGTATATCATGTTTAGAGTGCGAGTCTCTTAAATACATGAGAGTAATTAGAAATCCAAAGGACGAGAAAGACACTACTTGGGCTAGGTGTGACGTAGTCAGTCTAGTGGGGACTGACACAAACAGACCATGTCCTGAACCAAGTGGGTATAAAGTGGTGAAGGGAATGAGGCACGATTCATTAGAGCTGCTGAAGGGTTTCAGAATAATTTCTTCTGAGGTCAAACCGTTGATCTTTCGATTAATTGGGGATCATGATGTACTACTAGGTGCCACTCATGATCGTTCTATAATTGGTTGATTATAGACGGCCAACATAAATCGAAAGCCTATTTAGTCACACGCACTACGAGTAATCCGAGGGATTTAAAATGAGTTGAAAATTGGATTTTCCGATCAAGAGAGATAAGTCGAATCTGAGTTAATCAGAGGCGCAATAGAAGCTAAAAATGGCTAAGTCTTTTGAAGGCTTATTGGGCGAATTAAATGAGTTTAATTCGCGACCGGTTCGGGTTGGTTTGGCCGGCCAAAGAGGGTGCTAACCCTCCTTGGATGGCCGGCCACCTAAAGGGAGAAAAACCAATTAATTTGGTTTAATTAATAAAATAGATCTAGCACGATTTATTTTATAAATTATGGATAAATAAATTTGTATAAAGAAATTTATATAAATAAATTTATAGAAATTTATTCTTTTCATGGAAGTTAAAATAATCCATGAATTGGTTTATTTTAATTTTATAAAATAAATTATGAATTGATTTTTTTCATAATAAGAAAGTTTATAAATTTTTTATAAAAATTTATTCCATAATTCAAAGAGAAGAAGAATTTGTTTTATTATAAATTAGTTATAATAAGACTAGGCTTAATGGAATAAGTCATAAGAAATTTTATAAGATAAAATTCTTATGATAACTAATTCAGTTAATTCCGTTAAGAGGAGACTTAGCAAGGGAGATGCAACTATATAAGGAACCAAAGGGAAGCCTTTATTCCTAATTAAGCTAATTGATATAGAAGCTCCCTCTCTCTCTTATTCTCTTCTCTTCCCTTTCCCTTCTCCCCACCTAGGGCCGGCACCCTCTTGGCCAATTAGGGCCGGCGCCCTCTTGAGGACCTAGGGCCGAAGCACCTCCCTCCCAAGAGTGAGTTTCCGTGAGCTTCAACAAGAAGGAGAAACCAAACAAGAAGAAGAAGAAGAAGCGGATAGCGACTCCTCTTTTCTCGGAATTCGATTCCGTTTCTTTGATGGTTAGTTTCCATTCTTTCCTATCTTTTCTCTTGTTCTTCTAGTTGTCTCTTCAGAGGATCTAGTAGTTCTCGTTGGCACAAAACTCGTGACTTTGCGAAGTCATCCCGAAGAGAACTCGGCGTGGACGCGAATAGAGGCGAAGCTTCCAAGGGACGCTACGGTTGTATCTCGTCCCTTACTACGAGTTACGAGAGGTATAATGTAAATTAGTTTACTTTTCCGCAAAGTTTTAATTTATGATTATGTCTACATACCATAAGGTTGCATGCTAGATACGTGGTTAAAATAATTTAAGAAATTATTTTATGCTAATTCTTCCGCTGCACGTAAAAATTTAAAATTTTACGAACCCGTATCCTTGTCGACATGCACCTGGTCCCAATAGGGAATGTGTGCTAGCGCCACTCATCGTACCATGTCTGCTGTAAAGTGCGAACTCCAGATACATCGGTCTCGATCGAGGTCAGTCTACTATCGATGGATCGGAACTGTGATCGGACCTCCTCGCGATAGACCTCCGGCAAATGAAAATCATGCTGGATGGTCTGATCCAGCTCTGAGAGCTGCCAGCGCAGATCTGGCTCGGGCTCATCGTCGTAATAAGCAGCAGCATCGGCTGGCGCCTGAACCTGTGGACCTCCCCTCGGTAGCTCACCAAGAACCCTACCATCCTTCCAAACCAACGCCTGATCATGCGCCCGAACAATGATGCCAGACTTGGCAAATGCCCGTCGGCCAAGTCTGCAATCTTGTCTCACCATGGGCATGGTCATGCCCTTGGTGACATCAACACCTATTGACATAAGCCAATCGGTGATGACATGACCAAATGGCATGTAGACCGTGTGGTGACTCGGCTCGTGATAGGATAAGATGGACTGGAAGATGCTCTCCATGATATCGAAGTCCAAACGGAGGTGCATGCCGTAGAGCATCAGGCAGTGATAGGGTCGGATCTCAATTAGGGGCTTGGAAGTGATTGGTAGGATACAATTGGTGATAATTTTGAACAAGATGTAACTAGTGGGAGAGAGACGAAGTGCTGCAAAGGTAGGAAAATCAGGGCCCAGCTCATCGAGACCAGCTGGGCGGGGATGACCGAAGAAATACTGATGGATACCATCGGGAGTAACATCCGCAAAAGGTGCCAATAAAGGATCAGGAAGCTCGGGGTAGATCGAATATAGGTTTGGTGATCGTCGACCACCCAGATACTCTGCTAAAATCTCGTAAGAGAAATCAAGGTTCCTCTTGGCGACTCAAGTGGTGAACTCGAAGCCCCCCTGAGGTCCCTGCTGAAGATTGTTGTAAACTTCGGAGACTAGGTCGTAATTGATAGTTCTCTCCAGAAAGAGGAGAAAGCCAAGGTTGTAAAAAGTGATTATCTCCATGAACGATGGACAATACTCAGTCAGAAATGGAACGTCAATGGATCGGCAGGGAAGTAACTTGAAGGTGCGAGATTGAAATGCCTGTTCACATGCAGCATTAGGAAAGCGAGAGCTTGAAGAAGGCTGAGGCCTTCTGGAGGGTGCAGATGAAGAAGGGGATTTCCCCTTTGCGCTACCCTCTGCGGAATCTTTACCCTTAGAAGATTTTCTAAAGATGTGAAGAAATCATGAAGATAGATTTGATCATGGCACAGGATAATCAAGTGAGCAAGATTGAGTTGATCACAAGAACACAGGTTAATCAAGGACCCAAGATTTGATCATAGAGTGATAATCATATGATAAGCCATTTAAACAAAGGTAAGACATGACAAAAATAGGTCACAGCCAAAGCAAGAGGTCACGGCACAACATCAAAAACATGGTTAGGCTCAAATACATAATCTATGAACTGAGTCGAAAAGAAGACTAACCAAAGAGAACTTACTTAGGTGCCATGGAAGAAGTTCTTGAAGGTTGAAAGTAAACTCCTTTTTGAACCATGCGCAAGGGAGGATCACAAGCTAGCAGTTGTTAACACCACCAACAGCAAGGACAAGAGCTCTCGCGCAGAAGAAGATGACCGCACTCACATAGAAGATCGCACAGCAAGGAAGGAAGAGATCGCACGCGCAAGTGAGGAGGAATAGGGTTTGGCGCTGAGGGGTTTTGGTCGGCTAGGGCTTAGGAGTAGAAAAGAATCGTGATTAAAACGGTTGGTGGATCGGTCCACCAACCGCACTTTAATGTAGTTGAACGGATCATCGTTCGATCTGATAGGATCCAGACCGATCAGGCTCTGGCCTGATTGGACTGGCCTGGTCCTGATCGGTTGGGAGACCGATCAGGCAGACTCCTGATCGATCGGCTGATCGATCAGGAAGCGAACAGTAGGATCAGATGATTTTCGAGAAGCCTTCCTGATCAGTCTCTGGACCGATCACTACAATGTGCTAGATCGGTCCGGGGACCGATCCAGGCTAGCACAGAATATTTAGCCGAGAGTTCGCAAAGTCTCAACTGATCCCTTTGATCGGTCTGTGGACCGATCAACTCAGGAGGTAGCCAGATCAGTCCGGCGACCGATTAGCGCTATGCCTGATCGGTCCAGTGATCGATCAGGGTTCCTGAAATTCCCTGATACGATCTGAAACTTTCAGTTTCAGACATTCACACGATTTTTGAAGGAATCTGATGAAAGATATCGAACTTCGAAGTGATTCCTTGACTAAAATTGATCCCTAAACAAGGATCAAGGGTCCTTATGGTTTGAACAAACACTTTGCTCCATCCAAGTGGAGTCAATCTCAATCAACAATCATTCAAACAAGTGTTAACCAAGATTGTGCCAAATTCAAGATTCCAATCAAGTTTCCTTGATTGGAATGTCCAAGTATGATCATGGAGCCAAATACACATGTTATGCATTGGTTTTCCCCATACTTGGTCACCGAAGTGATTTTTATCTCGTCAAATTAATTTCTCAAGGGATGCATTGTCATTTTGAGAAATTTAGTTGATCCTAGCATCTCACCCCATTTCTAGCAAACAAAAACGTTTTGGTAAACCTTATAGCTTGTGTGAGATGTCCCCAAAGTTACCCAATTGTTCCCAACAATTTGAAATTATCATGAAGGGTTTTGAATGCATTATGGAAACTATGAAGTGCGACACATTCCCAACTCCCTTCTTAAGAAACTAAACTCATTTTCGGGAAGTGGTTTAGTGAAAATGTCAGCGAGTTTTGACTTGGACTCTACATGTGAGAGTACAATATCTCCCCTAGCAACATGATCCCTAATGAAGTGGTGACGTACTTCAATATGTTTGGTCCTAGACTCATGGACTGGATTCTTGGTTAGGTTAATTGTGCTAATGTTGTCACACAACACTTGCACACTTTTGTAACTCAATCCATAGTCCTCTAAAGTGTGAATCATCCACAACAATTGTGAAACGCTCTCTCCCATGGCGATATATTCTGCTTCGGTCGTGGAGAGAGCAACACAATGTTGCTTCTGACTTTACCAACTAACTAAAGATGACCCTAGGAATTAGCAGCCCCCACTTGTGCTTTTCCTATCCAACTTACATCCATCGTAGTCGGAATCGGTATAGCTAATTAAATCAAAAGATTTGATACGGGGGTACCAATGACCTATTCCTGTTGTGCCTTTAAGATATCTCAAAATTCTCTTAACAACGATTAAATGAGATTCCTTGGCACACACTTGATATCTAGCGCACATACCCACAGCGAAAATAATATCAGGTCGACTAGATGTGAGGTATAACAGACTACCTATCATGCTTCGATATTGAGTCAAATCAATGGGTTTACCACTCTCATCAATGTCTAATCTTGTGTTTGTAGCCATGGGAGTGGTTACCTCTTTTGAATCACTCATATTGAATTTCTGAAGCATTTCTTGTGTGTATTTCGATTGGTGCACATGGATACCATCGTGAATTTGCTTGATTTCAAGTCCAAGGAAGAAAGTCAACTCTCCCACTAGACTCATTTCAAATTCACTCTCCATGTGTCCAATGAATTCATTTAAATAGCCCTTGTTGTTTGAGCCACAAATTATGCCATCGACATATACTTGGGCTACAAAAATATTATCACCATCTCTTCGTAGAAATAGTGTAGGGTCTATTTGGCCTCTTACAAAGCCTTTTTCAAAGAGAAAAGTTGACAACCGCTCGTACCAAGCTCTGGGTGCTTGTTTAAGACCATAAAGTGCCTTTTTGAGCTTGAACACGTGGTTTGGGAATTCAGTACTCTCAAACCCCGGACGTTGTTCGACATAGACCTCTTCCCTAATTAAACCATTTAGAAAAATCGATTTGACATCCATTTGATATAATTTGAAACCACGATGTGCTGCAAATGCTAGCATCAATCGGATGCACTCTAATCGTGCCACGGGAGCATAGGTCTCATCATAATCAAGGCCTTCAACTTGACTATAGCCCTTGGCTACTAAGCGTGCCTTGTTTCTAATGATTTCTCCCTTATGGTTCAATTTATTTTTGAAGACCCATTTGGTCCCAATGATGGTGGTCTTCTTAGGTCTAGGGACTAAGTCCTAAACATGACTCCTTTCAAATTGACCTAGTTCATCTTGCATTGCAACGATCCAATCGGGATCATTTAATGCTTCATCAATTTTTCTAGGTTCAATTTCAGAAATTAGAGCAACTTCATTAGCCTCATTTCTAAAGAATGATCTAGTCCTGACCCCATGATGGATGTCTCCAACAATTTGGTCTTGGGGATGACTAGAGGCTAATCTAGTTTGCCTGGGTGTTAGTGGTGCTTCTTGAATGAGTTCACTAGACACAAGATCAGCCTCAGGATCCGGCTGATCAATGGGTTGTCTAGGCTCACCGTCATCAGATTCATCACCATCAACACCATTTGGACTCTCATTCAAACTCAGTCTCCTAAGCTCGAATTGGACTTCATCTTCTGGTTGACCATTGACTTTTGGAATTTCTTCAAAGACAACATCAGAAGATTCTTCAACTAATCTAGACTTCTTATTGTAGACTCGGTAGGCTTTGCTTGTAACGCCCGCCTTTTTTTTTTCCCTAAGCGGCGTTACGTTAACATACTTAGGGCATGTAGACATCATAATGCAGCGGAAACCTTTAACTTACTCCTACATGCACTTACTACCATTTCTAGCACCATAACATGGGAACTTAGCGTAGTAACTTTATACATAGCATCATATCATACTTAGCATCATGTCATTCGTAGTATCATGTCATACTTAGTATCATGTCATAGAGTCATACTTAAACACATAACAGTAAAGATAAAGTTTTATCATGAGACGAGCAACCATATTGCTCCTTGGCCAAGTCACTATCACACACATTCTTTGATGCCCTCCTGCTGCTTCCTTACTGTCCCCTTGCGTGATCTGCGGTATAAGGAAATAAGACTATAAGCACACAGGCTTAGTAAGACTCTTTCCTACTCACTAAAACCATTCATCATTCATTCATGAGCACATAAGCCATTACATACTTAGTGCTTTACATACTTAGTGCTTTACTTAGGACATAAGCCTTTTCATCACTTAGCATACATTCGTCATGGCATAAACATAACATAATCATCTTCATAGCATAGCATAAACATAACCATAAACCTTCATGGGATGGTACAATACTTGGCGTAGACATAAACATCGTAACATTCATAGCATGGCATAGTGCTTGGCATAGACATAGACATAACAAACATAACTTCATAAACATTCTTAGCAAGAACCTAAATCAAATCATGGCGTCCTATCTCAGTATAACATAGTTAAAACATGGCATCATAAATTGGTATGGACATCATTAAAATCATGGCATTCTAACTTAGCATAAACATAATTAAATCATGGCATTCTAAACTAGCATGAACATAAATCCAATCATGGCATTCTATCTTAGCATAAACATAATTAAATCATGGCATCCTAACCTAGCATGAACATAAATCAAATCATGGCATTCTAACTTAGTATAAACATAATTAAATCATGGCATCCTAAACTAACATGAACATAAATAAAATCATGGCATTTTAAACTAGCATGAACATAAATAAATCATGGCATCCTAAACTAACATGAACATAGATAAATCATGGCATTCTAAATTAGCATAAACACAATCAAATCATGGCATCATATAGTAACATGAGCATAAACAAAATCATTTGTATAAACATATCTTGCATAAACTTACTTTGCATAAACTTACTTTGCATAATATTCTTATCATAATTATACTGCATAACATGGATGGATGCATGAGGCAATTGCATATATATATAAGGATGCTTAACCATTTAAAACATACTTTTAATGCTTAAACATATTCATCATATCATTGGGCCCTGGCTTGTACCACATACATACATCATAAGTGCGCATCCCTAAGTAAATACGAGGTAGCTAGCCTCGACCTACTAGGGTAAGGACAGCATAGTCGGTAGTCCCCGAACCGAGGCGTTCTTAAGGTGCCCATCCCTGTTGCACAGCTACGGTAGTGCCAGAACCGTGGACAGCATAGTCGGTAGTCCAGAACCGGGGCGTTCTTAAGGTGCCCATCCCTTGGACCCATACTTCGATCCGGTACAAGCCCATCCATAAAGTAAAATACTTTACATGCTTCATCATTCATAAGACATTCATGGCATCTTTAACATAACATAACTTGTTACGGCTCGGCCCGTCTACCGGCCCATTTACCGATCCTCACGACCGTCGTACCGTCAACCATCGACCGTGCCGTTTAGCATATTTATGCCTTAAAGACATAAGCATCATCTTTCATTCATAACATGGCATAGGTACACATTATTCATAAGCATGGCATACATACATATCATTCATAAGATATGGCATTCATGCATATCATTCATAAGACATGGCATTCATACATATCATTCATAAATCATGGCATTCATACATATCATTCATAAATCATGGCACATGTCTTAAACATTCATGACCTAATCATATAAATCTTGACATATAACTAATGGTTTGGTTAACATGAAACTCTTCCATTTTACTTAAGGACCCTTTGATCCCATACTTAAGGCCAACCCTAATCCCTTAGCCCTAATCCTCCTCTTGGCCGAAACTTCAAGGGCATGGGGGTATGGGAAAAATTCCATTAAACCCCAAAACAATTGCTTAAACACCAATCATACCTTACCATAGGGCCATTGGGACCCTTACTTGGAATAAGTCCTAACTTTTCCCCCCTTTAGGGTACTTGGCCGAAACCCATGGGGTCTCTAGACCATGTGGAACATTCATATAAATACCCTCCATCTCCTTAATATCATGATAAAACATAAAGCATACACTTGAGGTTTTAAACCCAACCCTACACAAGGGTTCTTGTTGTTGGCCGAAACCCTAGGGTATCCTAGGGTACTCCAAAAATTCCCAAAAATTATAATTAATCTCTACACATCATCAGGGAATATTAAATATCATTATAAAGATTTTTTAGCATCATTATGGACCCTAAAACCTTGTGGCCGAAACCTATAGAGTCTCTAGGGTATTGATGTTGTTTCTTTCATGTTGGCCGAAACCCTAGGGTGTCCTAGGGTACTCCAAAAATTCTCAAAAATTGTACTTAATCCCTAGACATCATAAGAGTTCATTAAACATCATTATCAAGATTTTTAGCACCATTAAGAACCCTAAAACCTAGTGGCCGAAACCCATAGGGTCTCTAGGGTACTTGGTTTTGTCTCTTTCAACATAAGGGTACTTAGGGTACCCCAAAAATTCCATTTAACCTCTAAACATCATAAGGGAATATTAAACAACATTATAACGATTTTTGGCATAATTATAGACTCCTAAAACATTGTGGCCGAAACCCTTGACCTTGGGTTCTTGGTTTTTTTTTCTTCTTTTCAACATCAAATCCAAAAACTCCCAATATATCATGCTAAAAATTGTGGAAATCATAAGGAACTATTATACCACAGGTGAGAGAGTCTTACCTTGGGTTTCTTGATTTTTCAAACCTTGAAAGGGAAGAAGATTGCAAAATCTTTGGATCCTTGCCTCCTTGTCCTTGTATCCTTGGAAAAACCCTTAGATCTTGGAGATAAGACCTCTTGTGGAGTTTTTTCCAAGGGGAAACCCTTCCTTGGGTATTCGGCTAGGATGAGGGGAGGAAGAGTTTCGAAAATGTAAGGAAATGGGAAGAAGAGGTAACTCCCAAACCCCCTATTTATCATCCATTAAGGAGGCAAATGAAGAGTCTCCCCATGACCCTTCATCTTCTTCTATGCCTTAACCCATATCCACTTCATTCCCTCCTAACAATACCTTGCTAGGTAAGTTGGTTAGTGCATACATGGTTGTACAAGAGGTCCAAGGTTCAATCCTTGGCTAATGCACCTTTATTTTTATTTTATTTTTTTATTTCATTTATTTTATTATTTTTATTTTTCCTAAATTCCGAAAATCCCCCTAAAATCACCCATAATTGTGCTAATATTCCTAAATAAAATTCTATTATATTTATATTATTTTTACCTAATTAATACCCATTTTTGGAGCCCATTTAAAGCTCATTAGTACCTAATTTCTCCATTAAACTAGGAAAATTAGGCTAAGACTTACCCGTAATCATGCTAATATGCCTAATTAAATCCTATTTATATTTATACTAATTATTACCTAAATCCACCTATAATTAGGGTACCAAAAAGCTCACATAAGGCCCATTAATACTTAGTTTTCTCAATTTAAATGAGAAAACATGGATTTTCTAGGCCAAAGTTCGTATTAATACCTCTAGGTTCCTCAGAAAATTATCTAAACATGCTTAATATTTTAAGAAAATATTAAGAGAATTTTCCGGGTCGTTACAATCCCCCATACCTCGTAAAAGTTCGTCCTCGAACTTAGAACAACTCCGGGTACTTGCGCCTCATCTCGTCATCGCGTTCCCAGGTAGCTTCTTCGAACCGTTGACTTTGTAGGCTTTTTCGGGCCGCGAAAACCGCTTTTTCGCGTCGCGGAAACCCCGAAAGCCCCAATAGAAAGGATCCGAGCGAAGAAACCCATTTCAAAAATTACGAGTGCTCGTTACATGCTTCAAAACTGATCTACAACCTAGATCTATTAGAGAAGAGAAAACTACCTTCGATGCGTGCCCCGTAATTCCCGCTCGCTCTTCGGTTGGTGTCGGATCTCAAGGATGCAAAGTAGCAACCCTCTAGAAGTATCCACACAAGCAAGAGAGTGGAGAGGAGAGCCCAAAAGTGTGCTATCACTCCTTGGGGTCTCGGCAAGATGAGAGGAGAGGGAGAGCAAAAACAAAAATCAAGTTGGGAGAAGAATCAATCAACCACACACAAAAGAATCCTTTTTGTGTGTTTAAGTGGTCGGCCACCATCTTAGGTAACCCCCCATTTGAATTCAAAATTCAAATGGGGAGGTTACTTAGCCTTGATGATGATGCCAAGTCATCACTTGGTCAAGTCAAGGTGATGTGGCTTGAGTCAAGTCAAACTTGCCTCTTATGGACTTTCCATATTTAGCCAAAGTCAAACTTTGACTTCATTATTCTCCCATGATTAGATTTATCCAACACTTGGATCAAACTCGAGTCCAACTCAAGTTGTCTAATTTGAGTCAAGTCAAACTTGCCTTTTATGGACTTTCCATATTTAGCCAAAGTCAAACTTTGACTTCATTATTCTCCCATGATTAGATTCATCCAACACTTGGATCAAACTCGAGTCCAACTCAAGTTGTCTAATTTGAGTCAAGTCAAACTAGCCTTTTATGGACTTTT
This sequence comes from Boesenbergia rotunda, assembly GCA_024364735.1. NCBI lineage: Eukaryota > Viridiplantae > Streptophyta > Magnoliopsida > Zingiberales > Zingiberaceae > Boesenbergia > Boesenbergia rotunda. The sequence goes on along the minus strand of JAGFNQ010009059.1, from coordinate 1,561 downwards.
CATATTTAGCAAAGTCAAACTTTGACTTCATTACTCTCGGTCCATCATATGGACTTATCTCCATCTATTGCTCTATGTGTGTGACCCTATAGGTTCTTGTAACGTTGGCAATGCCCTTAAACCTATTTAAGGACATAAGCAATAAGAGGTATCTAGCAACACATCATTGCTACCCAAGTTACAGAATGTCGAGATCCAACATCACCATGTGACTAATAATTGTGACCATCACAATATGTGACAACGTCCTTCTATCCTCGATATCTAGATTAATCTTTCATGAGGCATAGACCGTGTCATCCTCAAATCAATCTATGTGTCTTGAACTCCAAGTAGACTCACTATAATCAAATAAGCTCAATATCTCATATTGCCTTATTTGGGCATGACCATGCACTTAGTGATCTCACTCTATCAAGACTATGATATCTCTCCCGTCATATAGGAGGATAGATCCCATCTACATCACTCACATCCCTCCGCATAATTTTTACATACCCAGTATCGCCTTTATAGTCCACCCAGTTACGGGTGACGTTTGACGAACCAAATTACATAACTCCTTATGTAGGGAACTATGGTGACTTCAGGTCTAAGGACTAATAGTCATACTAATAGTCACATGAGAAAGTATATGACACTCATATAACGATCCATGATACTTTCTCATGGCGGGCCATTCAGTATACATTCTCTAATGTATACCCATGTGTCAACTTGATATCTCATATCCATGACTTGTGAGATCAAGTCATCATGTTGACCTACATGCTAGTCTCTATGCATTAACATTGTCCTTGAATGTTAATACTTGACTAGGAATAATTAAGAGTAGTGTTCTCTATATCATCTCACTATCGATTCAACTAATCGATTGATATAGATAAGAACCTTCTACTCAAGGACGTTATTATACTAAGTTATTTGGCACCAATACACATAAGTACAATAACCATAAGAAATGCCTTTATATATAAGAAATATATATACAAGAATATGATACAATGAGTCCAAAAAGTAATCATCATATGATTGGCTCTAGGGCTCTCACTAACAATCTCCCACTAGCACTAGTGCCAATCGCTGTAGTATCTAATACCCAATGACCTAGTGTGACCATCATGCTTCATCTGTGCCAAAGCCTTGGTCAAGGGATCTGCGACGTTAGCCTCTGTGGGTACTCTGCAAATCTTCACATCTCCTCGATCGATGATCTCTCGAATGAGATGGAATCGCCGTAGTATGTGTTTGGTCCGCTGGTGTGAGCGAGGTTCCTTAGCCTGCGCAATAGCTCCATTGTTGTCACAATAGAGCTCTACGGGATCAGATATGCTAGGAACCACCCCAAGCTCAGTGATGAACTTGCGGATCCAAACTGCCTCCTTTGCTGCCTCTGATGCAGCAATATACTCAGCTTCTGTTGTAGAATCTGCAACTGTGTCCTGCTTCGAACTCTTCCAGCTCACAGCTCCGCCATTCAAGCAAAACACGAACCCTGACTGCGATCTGTAATCATCCTGGTCGGTTTGGAAGCTGGCATCAGTGTAACCCTTTACAACTA
>JAGFNQ010009058.1:0-49764 GCA_024364735.1 Boesenbergia rotunda | reverse complement strand
TAGCTATAGCCTCCTTGTGAAAGAGTTGACATTGGTCCACATACATCGGTATGTATTAGACCAAGCAATTCTCCCACTGGATTACCTTTTCCGGGAAAGGGTAATTTGGTCATCTTGCCTTTTAAGCACGATTCGCATGTATCAAATGAACCGGGTTCAAATGATTCCAAAATTCCACATCGGTGTAATTCGGTCATGCGTTTCTTACTTATATGGCCAAGACGACAGTGCCACGTATAGGAGTCTATTTGATTATCTATTCGAGCACGTTTGTTGCTTACTTCGATATTGAAAACGTCACTGGATAAATCTAACGTGTAGATGCCATTGCACAAAGTTCCATTCCCATAAAGAACGCCATTTAAAGTTATGTAACAACAATTGTTACTGAAAGTTAAATGATAACCTTTTCATTCAAACATGAAATAGATACAATGTTCTTTATTAACGAAGGAACGAAATAACAATTATCCAATTCTAAGACACGTCCAGTTGGGAGCTTTAGCAAATATGTTCCGATGGCAATAGCAGCAATCCTTGCTCCATTTCCAACCCGCAAATTCGCTTCTCCCTTGACGAGCCTTCTTCTATTCCTTAGCCCCTGTATGTCATTACATATATGTGAGCTACACCCAGTATCAAGTACCCAGGTATCTGAGGAAATAGAGTGACATTCAATAACGAAGATACCTGAAGAGGATGGGGCATCGGATGCCTTCTTCTTCACGGACTCAAGATAAATCTTGCAGTTTCTTCGCCAGTGACCTTCCTTGCCACAGTGATGGCAAGTTCCTTTTGGTTTCTTTTCAGTTTTCTTGGCCTTTTTCTTCTTCCCTTTGTTCTGTTCTTTGGCCTTCCTCTTAGAACCTTTCTTCGAGGAACCAACTAAGAGTACCGCTTTTTGATCTGGCTTTACAGAAGGCTCCACAGTCTTCAGCATGTTGATCAACTCAGGAATGGTAGTCTCCAGTTTGTTCATCCGATAGTTCATCACAAATTGTGAACAACTCTTGGACAAACAACTCAGAATTAAGTCAATACTTAGTTCATGATCCATTGCAAAACCGAGTGCGCTCAGTCGCTCAATGTACCCCAACATCTTTAACACAAACTGCGAGGTAGAAGTGCCTTCCTGCATCTTAGTGGTGAAGAGGAGTCTGGAGACCTCGAACCTTTCGGATCTCGCCTGCTCTTCAAACAACTCATGAAGATGGAAGATGATGGTATTAGCATCCATATGCTCATGTTGCTTTTGCAACTCAGGTACCATAGAGGCTAGCATGATGCAACTCGCAAGTTCAGAATCGGTCACAAGTTTCTGATAGGCCAACAATTGGTCTGGAGTTGCATTTTCTGGAGGATGGGTGGGAAGTTGTTCTTCAAGGACATAAGCAAGCTTCTCTGCCTTGAGGACTATCCTCAGGTTTCGAAGCCAGTCCATGTAGTTCGGCCCAGTCAGTTTATTTGTGTCCAAAATGGAACGCAAGTTTAGAGAAGACATGATCGAGTGATTATCCTAGAAATACAAATTGAGATTATGTGAGAAGATTTATTAAAGAATGTATCAACATACATAAATAAAATCCTATTTATTTTTCAAATTGAATAACCCTTATTATCAATTCGGGAGTTCGTAGGAACATCTCCAAATAGGTTGATATCCAACCATAGGTAAGAATCACCATGGCTGTGGCCATCATGTTTTTCTTAGCTATGAAGGTAGGTAATTATACCGATTACATATCACATATATGTAACTATCACGTTATGCTATCAACTAATTGAATGTTTGCATAAATCATTGGGTTGTTAACTCATTAACAAGTATGCATCATATACATAGCACCCAACTGCACCTCTCTTCACATCGACCTTGGCTGTGGCACAACAAATCGATGCTCCAAGCTTAAGGCTGACCCATTAATCAAGAAATAGTTTTAATATGGTTGGAGCTCATTCAACCGTTTAGTCAGGCTTGGATGTGTCCAACAACCAAAACTAAGGATTGACCTCTGACTCCAACTATATTATTCATAAACTAATTCCATGGTTTGAACATGTTAAGGTTCAAGTCGGGCATGGATGTGTCCATCAACCCAAACGAGAAACAAAACTCCGATTCTAACCATATTAATGGAAGGTGTTGGCCTTAATATTTTGTAAGGGGTTTTGGTCTCATCTTTTCTAAGCACATTCATGACATGTGTCATGACTAATGATTTCCTTAATAAAGTATGTATGTGACTTAATTTATCAAGTCTCATGAATTGAATTAGGAACCGGATTTCCTTAATTCTAATTTCACACTTTATTAAAGGAATTGCTTTGGGAAACAATTTCCTAAATTGTCATAATTAATTTCGGAAATAATATGTTCAAGACTTTGATTTCTCTAAATCAAATCTTATTAAATTAAGAGACAAATCCCTTAATTCAACTACATATTATTTTCATGAAAATCTCATTTAAGAAAACTCTATAGGAAACTATTTTCCTAATTAATTTTGGAGACAACAATATGTAAGAGCATTACCTCTTAAAACATATTTTATTCATGGATTGATTAATTACAACAAATCGTTTTCTAAGGGTGGCTCCCCGAGGCTCAGATACCCAAAGAAAAGTAAAGTGTTGTAAATCCAATTGGACGGCTCCCCGAGGCTCAATCCAAATCAAACATGACAATTTCAATTAAAATTGGGAAATTAAATTACAACATCTAACTTTAAATTGGACGGCTCCCCGAGGCTCAATCCAAAATAAAGAATTTGTTGTCAATTTAAAAACCAATTCAAATTTAATTGTCAATTAACTGTCCATGAATTTGTCTAGACTTTCTTAAAAGAAAGTGCCCAAAATTGCGAGATTTCGAAAATAGGTTTTCAGAATAATTATAAGTTTCTGGTACAAAGAAACTTACATATTTCCAAAGTTGGAAAATTTCTAAAATAGAAAAATTTCCAAAATTGGAAAGTTTCCAAAGATGGGAAATTTCACAATTATTATAAAAATTTAGAAACTAGAAAATTTCAAACGTTTGCGAAATTTCATGACGATTTCCAAACTTTGAAATTCCTAATTCTAAAATTTATTATAATTTGAAAGTTTCCATAATTGGAAAAATTTTCCGAAATTGAGATCATGACAAAGTTTTCCACAAAACAATTATATGATTAAGTCGAACACTAACCGGCTCTGATACCACTGTTGGGACCGAGTGCATGTCGACAAGGATACGAGTTCGTAAAATTTAAAATTTTTACGTGCAGCGGAAGAGTTTGCATAAAATAATTTCCTAAATTATTTTAACTTCGTATCTAGCATGCAATCTTATGGTGTGTTGACATAATCATAAAATAAAACTTTGCGAAAAGTAAACTAATTTACCAAGTACCTCTCGTAACTCGAAGTAAGGGACGAGATCCAACCGTAGCGTCCCTTGGAAGCTCCGCCTCTATTCGCGTCCACGCCGAGTTCTCTTCGGGATGACTTCACAAAGTCACGAGTTTTGTGCCGACGAGAACTACTAGATTCTCGGAAGGCACAACTAGAAGAATAAGGGAAACAATGGAAAAACTAACCAATGAAGTAACGGAATCGTATTCCGGAAGAGAGGAGTCGCTATCCGCTTCTTCTTCTTCGTCTTCGGGTTCTCCTTCCTTTTGGTTGCTCACGCCAACTTCCCTCTTGGAGGAAGGCTTGGTGCGCCGGCCCTAATTCACAAGAATGGGCGCCGGCCCTAGGCAAGGAGAAGGAGAGGGAGAGGAGAAGAATAAGAGAGAGAGAGAGAGGGAACTCTTAATCAACTATTGATTAATTGATTGATGTTCATAAAGGGCTAGCCTTTGGGTCCTTTATATAGTAGCAACTCTTTGCTAAGTCTCCCTCTAAACGGAATTAGTTATAAGAAATTTATCCTATAAATTTTCTTAACTAATTATTCCGTTTAAACCAAGTTTTATTATAAACTAATTTATAATAAAACTAATTCTTCTTCTCTTTAAATTATGGAAGAAATTTATAAACTTTCTTATTATGAAAAAATCAATTCATAATTGATTTTATAAAATTAAAATAAACCAATTCATGGATTATTTTAATCTTCCATAAAAGAATAAATTTCTATAAATTTTATTTATATAAATTTCTTTATACAAATTTATTTATCCATAATTTATAAAACAAATCATACTAGATTTATTTTATTAATTAAACCAATTAAATTGGTTTAATCCCCTTTATTGGCCGGCCATCAAAGAGGGGTTAACACCCTCTTTGGTCGGCCAAATCCAACCCGAATCGTCGCGAATTAAACTCATTTAATTTGCCCAAAAAGCCTTCAAAAGACTTAGCCATTTTTAGCTTCCATTGCGCCTCTGACTAACTCAGATTCGACTTGTTTCTCTTGATCGGAAAATCCAATTTTCAACTCATTTTAAATCCCTCGGATTACTCGTATTGCGTGTGACTAAATAGGCTTTCGATTTATGTTAGCCGTCTATAATTAACCCATTAATTATAGAACGATCATGAGTGGCACCTAGTAGTACATCATGATCCCCAATTAATCGAAAGATCAACGGTTTGACCCCAGAAGAAATTATTCTGAAACCCTTCAGCAGCTCTAATGAATCGTGCCTCATTCCCTTCACCACCTTATACCCACTTGGTTCAGGACACGGTCTATGGTGTCAGTCCCCACTAGGCTGACTACGTCACACCTAGCCCAAGTAGTGTCTTCCTCGTCCTTTGGATTTCTAATTACTCTCATGTATTTAAGAGACTCGCACTCTTAACATGATATGCTCTGGCCAGAGGCTTTGAGTAACAATCCGACGATAGGCCTGGGTATACATCTCCTCGCAAGGAGTGGTGAATCCTTTGTAGGCTGTTCAAACATCTTCGGGCACTTCGGCTTATACCCAACCATCCCGGGTCCACACCTCCTTGGAGATGCTTGCTTAAGATGTTAAAGTATAAGTCTTCATGACCAAGATGACTTGAACACCGCAAGTCAAAGGAACATCGCACTTAAGCCGCAGTAAGATCTTCATTGACATATCTACATGTAGATTCCCATATGAAGTCTTACAGCCAGTCACTCCAATGAACTAGTTCCCTTAACTAGCATCCATGTTTATCTCCGGACATCCCAATGTCACCAGCTAGTGAGAATCAGCTGATTAGAGAATAACCCATGCTAGTCTCAACAGAATTGATAGTGTCCATTTTTATCAATTCATCGACTAGGGATAATTTCAATACTTCACAATTGCACATTAGAGATAATCACTAGTTGTGATCCCATCACAAATTCCCTTATGCTGTGAGTTGTATTGCGGACATTCAGTAGATGAGTTTAAGATCCCAATCAAATACACAAAACATGTATACTCAAATAGTGAATTATCATTTATTAAAATAAATGTTTACATCATAAGGCGATTGCCTTAGGACACTTCTCTCATATCACTAACAAAGGAATGCCAGGATACAAAGCCCTAGCGAAGGACAGCTAGGCACCTGGCGATGGAATGCCAGAATATAAAGACCTAGCGAAGGACTGCCAGGCACCAGGCGAAGGACAGCTTGGTACTGAAGACCTGGCGAAGGACAGCTAGGCACCTAGCAAAGGATTGCTAGGCAAAAGTCCAACCGGAGGAGCCGGTTGGCATCAGGTAAATTCTCCCGAGAGGAGTAGGTGAGGACGCGTTCCCCGTCGAGGGAACAGTAGGCGTCGGTTCGACCTAGGGCTCTATTGGGAGACCCAAAGTCAGAACCAAGACAGCTAAGGCTGTATAAACTTAATACTCTATTGCTTTGTACCTGTTTTGGATTAACCCTGGATGCAGGACCGAAGAAATGAGTCATTGCAGCTCAAAACTCCTTAAAGGAGAAAGGCAGCAGCTGAGCAGGGTGCCCCCAGTGTTCCGAGCGCCCCCAAGGGCAACACAAAACAAACTAAGCAAAAAGAGTGCTTCGGCAGTTCATGGGCGGGGCGCCCCCGTGCTCCCGGGCGCCCCCTATGCTCTCGGGCGCCCCCAGCGTCCCGGGCGGCCTCAAGTCAAGCTATCGAAGCAGAAGCCAGCGAAGCCAACGGATAAGAGTTGACCCAATCAACCCGGGCGCCCCCAGCATCCCGGGCGCCCCGGTCAAAGCCTGATCCCGAGTTTGAAGGGATCAGAGCTGACCGAGAGGAACTCGGATCAGCTGACACGTGGGGGCGCCCCCGACGTCCCGGGCACCCCCAGGGGCTATAAAAGGGCCCTCGACCCCAAGGCTTCGAACAATCAATTCTTCCGACGCATTCACGCTCTTTTACGCTCATGCTCTGCTCCGGGAACCTCCCGACTCGAGATACAAGCGCTGACGACGTCCCTCTGCTCAGAAAATCCAATCTACAACGGACGTTGGAAACGAAGAGCTTCCTTTAAAGTTTACTGCACTAGTATTGTAATACTTCGTGTAAACTGTTTTTGCGCACATATAGAATTGCCTGCAGAAAACGGTCAACGACCGTGGGCCTTGGAGTAGGAGCCGACCGCGACTCCGAACCAAGTAAAAAACATGGTGTTTGCGTGTGTTTGTGTTAATTTCCGCTGTGTATTCTCTATTTCTTAATCCGAAAGTTTTACGATATTCAACCCCCCTCTATCGTTTCTCTCGATCTAACAAGTGGTATCAGAGCGGGGAAGCTCAAATTTGGTGCAACCACCAAATTGAGAATTTTTTTCGGATTTTTACGAAAAATTTCTTTTTAATATTTTTTTTCTCTCGTTCGAATTTCTTCTTGTTAATTGAGGTTGGTGCAACACCCCTCGGCAAATATTTTTTCTCTTTATCCCGCACTACTAATCCAAGACCAAGTCTTGGGATATTCTTTTTTTTCCGTTTAAGTTTACATTTCAAATAAAATGGTCATGCAAGAAGGCTTCAGCACTGCAAGCTCACCTCACTTCAGTGGGGAGGACTTCTCCTACTGGAAGAGCAGAATGGAGGTCCACCTGAAAACTCAGGTGGACATGTGGATAATCATCCAGTCCGGACTGGAGATTCCAAAAAATGTCGAACGAGTACCTCAAACCTACACAGAGTGGGACACCGCTCTGAAACGGAAGATTGAAGCTGATGCAAAGGCGACCCAGACAATCCAATGCGGCTTAACAAAAGAGGAGCTGAACCGGGTGGGTCCATTCAACAGTGCCAAGGAACTGTGGGGGAAACTGATCGAGATGCACGAAGGAACTTCAGACACTCAGATCAGCAAGAGAGATCTCCTCCTGAACAAGCTGTACATGATTAAGATGAACGACAACGAAACAACAGCTCAACTCCACACCCGAATTCAGGAATTAATGAACGGACTACACACCATCGGTCACAAGGTAGAAAACTGTGACCTAATAAGGTACGCTTTAAATGCATTCCCGAGAAATACCTTGTGGGCATCTATGGTAGATGCATACAAGGTTTCAAGGGACCTTTCAAAAATTAAATTAGATGAATTGTTTTCTGAATTAGAATTACATGAACAGACTAACTGCAATCTGGCCGAAAAATATATTGCCTTTGTTGCAGGTAAAACTGGAAGGGCAACCAAGAAGAAGCCTCAACCTGAACCCGAGTCTAACTCAGACTCAGAATCGGAAGACGAAGAAGGAGATCGACCAAAGTTGGTCCGACTGGCCCGAAATTACTACAAGGAGTTGAAAAACCAAACCAACAGACGGAAAGCCAACAGAAGAAAGGACGAACCAGCTGAACCAGCAAATGAAAAGAACAAGCCCAACATGACCCGCTACGAGTGCAAGAAGAAGGGTCACTACAAGACGGAGTGTCCGAACCTAAAGGAGACCAAGAAGAATAGAAGGAAAAAAGGCACTTCAGGCAACGTGGGACGAGTCCTCCTCCGAAGAAGAAGAAGAGGTCCCACAGTCGAACCTACTCACACTAACCGCCTCAGAAAAAGTCGAGACCGAATCAGAATCAGAACAAGACGACGACAGACTGACATTTTCAGAGGACGACGAAATCAAGGTAAGTGGTTTTACTAGAAGTCAGTTAAATGACTTAATTTCTTATCTTTCTCGAGATTTGGCGAAAGCTAAACTCTGAGTCGAATCCCTCCGACAGGAAGTAAAACTCCTGAAAGAGGGAGCTGACTCTAGACCCTTAACTGAGAAGGTTCAAGAAGGAACCTCTACTAAAGTTGAAAAACTTGAGAAAGAGAACTCCTCCCTGAAAACTCAGATTAAGGATCTTAGAGCTGCTTTAGAACGATTCACTTCTGGTTCCAAGGGTCTTGGCATGATTCTTGGAAAACAGAAGTTGGTTCTAAATCGATCCGGACTAGGTTATATAACCAAATCTAGACAAAGATCCTACATTGCTGTACTGAACCAGTCCAGACCTAAAGTTCGGGCATGGGTACCCAAACTATGCCTGAACAAACAAACTAGATCAAATCAATACTGGATCCCCAAGGACAAGATTCACATCTTGCCAGACCATTATCGTGGCTTTAGTCCAGGGGGAGCCAAATTGAAAATAATATTTATTGTTAGATAAAATTCAATTCTCGCTTGCAATTTGCATGATTGATTGTTTACTTAATTTCTGCAATTTACCATGTTTAGATTTAGGAATGATTAGTTTAAGGACTGAGCCAACTTAACTGAAATTTGACAACATAGTATTGGGTGGAGGTGAGATGATAGTACGTTAGGGAAACCAATTCTAATAAGGTCAAGTATTCTCTACTTGGTCTCTTTAGACTGGTGAAACTAGCCGAAGCTACCGATCCAAGACCCAAACTAGTTAGACCAGAATTTTTCAAAGATTAATTTTGAAAATGAAATTTCACTATAAGACTTTGTCAAGGAAAGGGTTGATGATCGAATAAGGCTATGGCCAAAGAAGGCCTAGTGCCTCGCCAAGACCTGGAAGCCAATCTTTGAAATTCAAATTCAAACTAGTCTCTGTTAAATTCGAATCTAACACAAATTTTCAGTTAGTTGTAGATTTAAACATTCTTTTCAAAATAAATTTAATTGTTTTCAAAATTAATTAAGTCTTTCAAAATAAATCATGTTTTTCTCAAAAAATTCCTTTATCAAAACCTGTCTCACAAAGCCTATAAGACTAACATGTTTGAAAACCCTAGATTGGGTGAGATAGTAAAATTATACTCAATTGAAATTCCTTTAATACTAATATTGTGGTTTAATCCTGTAGTTCAGAACGTAGTCAAACCATGGTCAACATAGTCATAACATGGTCAACATAGTCAAACCATGGTTAGCATAGTCAACCCATGGTCAAAAGCAGTCAAAGCAGTCAAATCCTTTTAAACCATGGTCAAATGATCACAAAACATCAAAAGTGTCACTCCTACATAATCCGGGCGCCCGTGACTCCTCGGGCGCCCCCCCCATGACCTTCTCTTCTCTCAAGGCAAAAAGTTGCCTTTACCCCTTGACCGGGGCGCCCGGAACCATGCGGGCGCCCCTACCAGTCAAAGCAGCAAAGCTGCAACTTTCAGCCTGACCGGGGCGCCCGGGTCATTGCGGGCGCCCCCAACCAACACTAGTCACTGCCAAAGGCAGTAGACTGCTGTCCCGGGCGCCCGGGCGCCCCCAATAAACTGCCTATAAAAAGGCACCCGAACTCCCTCTTCTTCCCACACCAAAAACCATTCTCCTTCCTCACTTCCTTCCTTCCAAAGAGATCAAGTGACACTTGTGCTTCCTCAATCTCAACCATGCCTCCCCGGTATGATTTTTTTATGCATTTAGAATTGTTGTCTCAATTCCTTTCTTATAAATGCATGTTTTTTTACTTAGAAAACGCTGAGCGAACCAAGCGAACCCCGGTACCGAACCGAGTCCCGACCCTAGGTTCCCTACTCTACAACATTGTAATAAGTTCGCTCGAACAACCTATAAGTCTATCAAAACTAGCTATCTAAATAGACATTCCTTCACCCAATCTTGTCCTTTAGCCATGAAAGTTATAAACTTTTATCAACTAGACAATCTAGTGTTCTGCACTCATTCAATTAATACAACTTTATATGCAGAATTCTATAATAACATAGTTAGACAGAACGATCTCACGTTTGTCACTACTGTTCAAGGGATACCCTTGTCAATCACCCCTACCTTACTAAATCGATTTCTTGGACTACGACCTTCCCAGTCCACCTTTTGTTGCTATCCTCCTAGGGATCCTCCATTTGATGCTCCCTACTCTCACATTACTTTAGACACTCTCCACTCCTATTTCTATAGGGAAGCTAGACTCCTCGTAGCTAGATGATTTTAGTCCGTTAACCTTCAAGCCCAGGACTACGCCCTGTACAAAGTCCTGGTCCGCTGTATTTTACCACTATCCACTAGGGATGTCGCGACCATGCGACCTTTTCATGCCTTCCTCCTGTATGCCCTGATCCATCATCTAGACATTGACATTGGACTTCACATATTCCATGCTATCTTATATGCCTCCAGTGTCACGACTCAGGGTCAGGTACGCACCCCCTTCTGCCACATGATCACCTCCATCCTTCATCACCACGGTCGTGACATTACCGTAGGTGAAATAACCACGCTGACCGATTTTGACGAGATAGGATTTAGGAACTTCTCTTTAGCTAGTATAGAGGTATCGACCACTGGGGTTTTGACTTGGAGACGACAGCGAGCCGAAGCTTAGATCGACTCAGACGAGGAGGTTGAAGTCGATGTCGCCGATTTGGCAGCAGAGGCTCGAGCACACATAGACGAGCCCCCTCCACCGACACTCTACGAGAGAGTGACATGGCTGGAGACACAGGTCCAGAGCCTCCGAGAGGAAGTGGAGGCAAACCATGCTGAAGATATGGAGACAAATCTAGGCTATTACACTAACTATATGAGTGCTCTTAGAGTTGAGAGGGAGACTAGAGATGCACAGTATCACGAGATGATGGAGCTGTTCCGATCCTGGCAGCCAGGCTCCTCTGATCATCCTGGTCCCTCTTCCTAGATTTGATTAGCATTGTACCAGTGACTATATGACTGCCCCTACTCAGTAGGGTTGACTCATGTTTTGACTTGTATGACTGTGCTGATTCTCTCTGTTGACTAGCTGACTTATGGATATGAGTACCTGTTTTTCTCTACTATTTGATCAGCAGTTAAGATTATGCTTGGTAGAATAAATTTAGTCTACTATTGGTTTTCTTACTCATTTCAAAATAAGTTTTAAAGTAGTTTTTTAAAAATGCTTTCAAAATCAGCTTTTACTTAATTTTGAAAAGTTTTAAAAAGAAATATTTTTTTTTGACTAAGTTTTATTTTAAAAAAAACTACCCCTTTCAAAACTTGGGCTTTTTCGCAAATGGACTTAGTCTAAGCCCTAACCCTAGAACTGCATGCACCTATAGATTTAGAAGCCAGCATCTCACAAGCACCTTAGGGTACTTTTGATTGATAACCTAGAATGGGATGAGATGCTTAGGTCTTTGCCTTAATTCAAGATGCTTTAAGTCAGTGCGTCTGCAGTAATTGGGGCACTAAATACAACTTACACAGTAATCAAGTTAAGTGTCAAGTTTAGAAAATCTAACTTGAACAAAACACTTATCTTCACTAACCCTAGCGAAAATTATTGCTTATAGCAGTTAGTAAGTAGCTAATTCGGTTAGATAGGACCCTAAAAGAGAAAATTGAAATTGATTTGGGTTAATTCATATCCTGAACTGATTCAGTACAACGAATTATACAAGTTATTATTTTCTTTTATGCAATTTAATTATTCTGTTTCTGCTATACTTCTTTGTTTTTGATATATGGCAAAGGGGGAGAGATAGGAAAGGAGAGCTTAAAATTTTTTTTCTCTAAATCTAAATCCAAAATTTCAGACTCTATATTCAAAAAGTACTTAATTCATCTTTCAAAAGTACTAAGGTTTTCTAAGTATTTAAAAGTTTTCAAAGCCTTCTTAGTACTCTTTTTATCAAATTTTACTAAGTACTTGAAACTAAACATTTTTCAAATTTTACTAAGTACTAAAAACTAATTTTTTTTCAAATTTTACAAAGTACTTAAAATTAAATTTTTTTCAAATTTTACTAAGTACTTAAAACTAAAATTTTTGAGATTTTCTTAAGTACTTAAAACATAAATCTTTCAAATTTTTCTAAGTATTTTAAACTTAAGTTTTAAAAAAAAAACCCTCTAAGTATTTTAAACTTAAGTTTTCAAAAACTTTCTGAATACTTAAACTTAAATTTTCGAAATTTTCTTTAGTACTCAAACTTAAGTTTTCAAAATCCTTCGTAATACTTAAACTTAAGTTTTCAAAAACCATCTAAGTATTTAAACTTAAATTTTTCTACAAGTATAAATTTTCCAAAAGTGCACAACCAAAATTTTTTTCGGAAAATATGTCTTTAAAGGTTAAGTTGAAAATTATTCTAAGTAAAATTAAATCCATCTTTAGACTTAGAATATATTTTCAAAACCCCACGAACGTTTGAAAAATCTAGGGGGAGATTCCTTCCAGGGGGAGGAAACAAAATTTCATTTTTTGATTAACTTAACTTTTTGAACCAGGATTGCCATAAATCAAAAAGGGGGAGATTGTTGGTGTAGAAAGCACCCAAGTCGAACCTGTATTTTGATAATGGCAAAAGGGTTCAAAAGTTAAGGTATAATGTTTATCTAACATGTTACTCAAGTGTGCATGAAGAGTCCTAGCGAAGGACAACTAGGCACCTGGCGAAGGAATGCTAGGATACAAAGCCCTTGCGAAGGACTGCTAGGCACCTGGCGAAGGAATGCCAGGATACAAAGCCTTAGCGAAGGACTGCTAGGCACCTGGCGAAGGAATGCCAGGATACAAAGACCTAGCGAAGGACTGCCAGGCACCAAGCGAAGGACAGCTTGGTACTGAAGACCTGGCGAAGGACAGCTAGGCACCTAGCGAAGGACTGCTGGGCAAAAGTCCAACCGGAGGAGCCGGTTGGCATCAGGTAAATTCTCCCGAGAGGAGTAGGTGAGGACGCGTTCCCCGTCGGGGGAACAGTAGGCGTCGGTTCAACCTAGGGCTCCATTTGGGAGACCCAAAGTCAGAACCAAGACAGCTAAGGCTGTATAAACTTAATACTCTATTGCTTTGTACCTGTTTTGGACTAACCCTGGATGCAGGACCGAAGGAATGAGTCATTGTAGCTCAGAATGCCTTAAAGGAGAAAGGCAGCAGCTGAGTAGGGCGCCCCCAAGGGCAACACAAAACAGACTAAGCAAAAAGAGTGCTTCGGCAGTTCATGGGCGGGGCGCCCCCGTGCTCCCGGGCGCCCCCCATGCTCCCGGGCGCCCCCAGCGTCCCGGGCACCCCCAAGTCAAGCTATCGAAGTAGAAGCCAGCGAAGCCAACGGATAAGAGTTGACCCAGTCAACCCAGGCACCCCCAGCGTCCCGGGCGCCCCCGTCAAAGCCTGATCCCGAGTTTGAAGGGATCAGAGCTGACCGAGAGGAACTCGGATCAGCTGACACGTGGGGGGGGGGGGGGCGCCCCCGACGTCCCGGGCGCCCCCAGGGGTTATAAAAGGGCCCTCGACCCCAAGGCTTCGAACAATCAATTCTTACGACGCATTCACGCTCTTTTAAGCTCACGCTCTGCTCCGGGAACCTCCCGACTCGAGATAGAAGCATCGACGACGTCCCTCTGCTCAGAAAATCCAATCTACAACGGACGTTGGTAACGAAGAGCTTCCTTTAATGTTTACTGCACTAGTATTGTAATACTTCGTGTAAACTGTTTTTGCGCACATATAGAATTGCCCGCAGAAAATGGTCAATGACCGTGGGCCTTGGAGTAGGAGCCAACCGCGACTCCGAACCAAGTAAAAAACTTGGTGTTTGCGTGTGTTTGTGTTAATTTCCGCTATGCATTCTCTATTTCTTAATCCGAACGTTTTACGATATTCACCCCCCCCTCTATCGTTTCTCTCGATCCAACAAGACCAAGATTTCTGAACAAGGAATTTAAAAATACTATTTCTTTATGCAGCTTTGTCTAGGAACGGGTTGTTGATCCAATAAGGCTAGGGCCAAAGAAGGCCCCTGTGCCTCATCAAAACCTGGAAGCCAAATATTAAAGTTAATTTTTAAATTACCAATTCTTTAATCTGAATCTAACTCAAGGTTCAATCATATCTTAGGCATAACCTAATTTTCAAGATAAAATTGAAAGTGTTGGAACTTGGATGGCTAGAGAGGGGGGGGGGGGGGAATATAGCCAGACACAAAAATCACTTTCACTTAACAGATTTCTACACTTCAAGGGTTAGTAGCACAGCGGAAGAAATGCAAACCAGAGTAGAACTGCAGAAATGAAAAGCAACCTAAAAACGCTAACAAGGAGGGTTTACAAGGTTCGGGGATAACTTGCCCCTACTCCTTGGCGTTCCCGTGAGGTGGGGTTCCCTTGATCGTTTCAAGCCCCGGAAATCCGGATATCAAATGTAACCATCTTCTCGGTGGAGTAACCTCTCCACAGCGTTTCAATCAGTGTATATGAAACTAAGCACAATGAAACACAAAGGAAGCTTACAGAGCACTTAGAACAGAAAGAACACAAGCGAACTCCTCACCGAGCTCCACTCAGCACAGATCTCACGCAGGAACTCCCTCTTCGTGTCTTCTTGCTGATGGACTCGCCAAGTTCCTTGTTTCTTCTTCCAAGCGCTCAAGTATGCAATGTCGCTCAAAGCTTCAGCTACTTCAGAGTGATGCATAATAGATGGAGAAGCAACTTGTCGCAAGAACTAGAGAAGTGATCAAGTGTCTTGCTGAGTCTTGATCGCTACCAAGCCCTTAAGCCTCTCCCACTGATCGCCAGGTCACTGCCACCTCCCTGCAGCTCCCAGCTCCTCAACTGCAACTGGCCACCTACCACTGATCTCTCCTGGACTTCCTGAGATTCCCTCAGACGAGCCCCAGTCAGCAGCTCCAGCAGCGCCAGCATCCATTGCAACCTGAGATGGATCCCTGCCAAACCTGATGTAGCAAAAGCCTCTGTTTGACTCTCCTTGTGTAAACCTGATTTATCTGCACACTTGCAGCTCATTAGAACAGCAAATCAACAGAAGATCAAAACATCAGAACATATCAATGGTGATCAGAAGAGAAACAGAACGCAATCAGAACTCTGACAACGTTTTTGAATTAAAGTTGTCAGCTGCTGATCGATCACCGGACCGATCAGACTGACCCCTGATCGGTCACCAGACCAATCAGGATGAGTCCAGACCGATCAGGCTCATATAAATACTAGCATAAACCGTAGCAAGATCTCTTATATAAATTAAAAAGCTAAGTACTAATGGGCCTTATGTGGGCCTTGCAAAAAATAAGAGTAAAAGTAATAAAAAAAACTACATGCACCAAGGATTGAACCTTATACCTAGAGCTTCATCATGCATGTACTAACCAATTCACCTAGCAAGGGAGTGCTAGTGGAAAAGGAAGAGGATGTTAGTTGAGGCTAAAAGAAAGTGAAGAGTCACCATGTGAGGAGGAGGCACCATGCCCCTTCACTTGCCCCCTCCACTTAGTATAAAAGAGAGGGATGAGAAGTGAAGAGGTAACTTGGCACATAAGTTATTGTTTCTCCTCTTCTCTTGCACCAAGGCCTTTCCTCTCCTCTCTTCTTCCTCCTTCTAGCCGAAAGCCACAAGGGGCTTTTCCCTTGGAAAAACTTCACAAGGGTACTCCATCATGAAGATCCAAGGCTTCCTACAAGGCTACAAGGGCTAAGGAGAGTTCTAGGGTCAAGAAGGTTTTCTTTTGTTTCTCTATTCAAGGTTTATAACTAAGATAAAGAAAAGTAAGACTTCCTCACCTGTGGTATAATAGTTTATGTTGTTTATCATGATTTAAGATGTTGTTTGGGAATTATATTGAGAAAACAATGGATTAGGGCTTATGGGATTTTTGGCCAAAGCATGTTTTTGGGTCTAAGATGATGTTAAAACGCCACTTATGTTTTCTAATGTTTTATCATGATAAGTAAAGTATAAATTATGATTTTGGGAAATTTTGTAGCACCCTAAGACCCTCTAGGGTTTCGGCCACCATCAACATTTCATGGTTAGGATTAGATCTAACCCTCCAAGTATGTTTATTATGTTTCCCTATGATATAATGGTTATTAATTGTGAATGATAGGAATTTTTCCATGCACTTGTGAAGCTCTAGGGTTTCGGCCAAGATCAAATTGTAGGGTTAGGACTTAGGGTTTGCCCCAATCATGGGTTCTAATGGCTTCCTATGGCATTGTATGTATGGGGTTGGATGTAAATTGTGAATGATATGAATTTTTCCATGAACTTGTGACCCTCTAGGGTTTCGGCCAAGGTCAAGTTGTAGGGCTAGGACTTAGGGTTAGCTCCAATTATGGGGTATAATGGCTTTCTATGGCATTGTATGTAATGTATGGGCTTTCCTTTACTTATGGTACCTCACATGTTGCTTGAATAATGGAATCTCCTTTTATTCAACATTCGGCCAAACACCTAAACTAGGGTTTGGGTTGGGTTAAGGTTTTAAGGACACTTGTTTATGGTTTACTATGATGTATGTATATGTTTAAGCATGTTGTAAGAATTTTATGTTACCTAAAACCCTAACATTATGTGCTATATATCGTGACTTTGTATACTTAGGTTATGTACTATGTTTATTCATGAATGTTTTAAACCATATACCATGAACACATGTATTGTGAAGTAGGCCTCATGTTTGTGTAGAATGATGCATGTATGATGTTAAATGTGTTGAGGCAATTGGCCCTTAAATGATTGGAAGATTATGGTTTTGATGTGTGTGGGTGAATATGTTAAAAGTTAGAGTGTTGTGTTGTATTTGATGTGTGTGATTGAATTTGCAGGACTTGGAGAATCACACATGGTGGACATATTCGAGGGACAAGAGCCGAGGGAGGAGAGCTCCAAGGGCAAGCCGGGAAGTGGACTTCAAGGGCACATGTGAAGGGTGGCATGGAGGCAAGCCAAGGAAAGGCTTGCGTGCGCATCCGAGGGACGATAGCCAGTGGAAGAGGACTTCAAGGGGCGAGCCAAGGGAGCAGACCTGAAGGCACACGTGAAGGAGAAGGTCCGGAGTGGCTGGAGCTGAGCTATGAAGCAGGGCAGTCGACTGGCCCTGGGGTAGTCGACTGCCAAAACCCACAGAAAGTTTGCGGCCTCGGACTAGTCGACTGGCATTTAGGCAGTCGACTAGTATACCCTGAAACTAGCCATTGACTAGCAATTAATGCTAGGCCAGTCGACTGCCCTAGAGTAGTCGACTGGTGCGGGCTGGACAGATTGCGAATCTGTCCTGTTCACCTATAAAAGGAGCACTTTTTGTACGTGCATGGTACAGTTCCGTACAGTGTCGAAGTGTTGCTCGTCTGTAGAGTTATTCATGCTTCCTCTCTCGTATTTCAGCATCTGTAAAGAGGAAGATCTTGTTGTAAAGGTTTCTCCACCTTAAGGAGACTTTTCGATAGTGAAAAGTGGTGCTCGCGGCGTGGATCCTTGGACTAGTCACCCATCTGGGTGGATACCAAGTAAACGATAAGTGTTAGCATTGTTTTAATTCTTTTGTATATTATTTCCGCTGCGCTAACAATTCTGTAGAGATCCAAGATCCGAAAAAGTGCATTCACCCCCCCTCTGCACGCCTTAAACAATCCTTCAGTTGGTATCAGAGCCGGTGCGTTTCGGAAGAACTAACCATCAACCGGAACAAATTCTATGGCGTTTCAAGAGGGATACTCTACCGCACGACCACCTTTCTTCGACGGGAACGACTTCGCATACTGGAAAGGTAGAATGCAGTACTACCTTATGAATGACATTGAAAATTGGATAAGTGTTGCAGATGGCTTCGAGGCGCCCGTCGATGAAAGAGGAGACCCAACACCGATGAGATCATGGTCAAAGGAGGTGATGAAAAGGGCGCAATCCAATGCCAAGGCCACCACCACACTGCAGTGCGGGCTCTCGAAGGAACAACTGAACAAGGTGGGGTCGTTCAAGAGCGTCAAGGAACTGTGGGACAAATTGGTGGAATTGAACGAGGGGTCAAACGAGTCCAGAAGAGCCAAGAAGGACTTGTTGGTGGCCCAACTGCAATCCCTTTCCATGAATAGCAATGAGACCGTCAGCCAGCTACATGGAAGGGTAAAAGAAGTGATCAATGAACCCCATGTGATTGGAGAGAAGATCGAGAACTGGGACATCGTCAGGTATGTTTTACAAGCCTTCCCGAGAACCACCTTGTGGGCATCCATGGTTGATGCATACAAGTTATCGAGGGATTTGTCAATTGTTAAATTAGACGATCTTTTCTGTGAAATTGAGCTACATGAGCAAGCTAATGTCTCGGCAAAAGAGAAAGCTATTGCTTTTGTTGCAGAAAAGGAGAAGAAGAAGAGGAAGGAGAAGAAGAAGGTTGTCTACTCATCCTCATCAGATTCAGAAGAATCCAGCGCCTCCTTGGATAGCGATCAAGAGGCATTCATGGTAAGAAAATTTCGTAGAGCTTTTAAAAATTTATTTAACAAGTCCTATGCTAGGAAAGGGGCCAAAGGTAAGGGTAAGGCCAAGGATATAATATGCTACAACTGCCACCAAGAGGGACATATGATGAATGAGTGTCCTTAATTGAAGAAAAGGGATGCCAAGAAGGAGGAGAAGAAGAAGAGTGACAAGAAGAAATCAAAGGGAAAGGAGAAGGGTGCCACCAACCTCAAGGCAACTTGGGATGATTCCTCATCCTCAGAGGAAGAAGAAGAGCAAGTCTCCCACTTTGCTCTTATGGAACAAGATCACTCGGACTCATCGGACGATGAACGAAGCTCAAGTAGTGAAGATGAGAGCTCCTCTACTTCATCATCAGAGTCAGAAGCTTCGGTAAGTGAGGTATACCGCTTACCCTCCTCTACTTTAGTTAAAATAATTTCTAGCACGACATGGACTTAGCTAAGGCTAGAAGTAAAGTTAAGGATCTAAAGGAAGAAATTGCCATGCTTAGAGTAGAGTCTATTAAACTTAAAGATTTGCATGCTAGCTCTACCTCTTCACATGCTTTACATCTTGAAGCTGAAAATAGAGAATTAAGGAAATAGATAGATGACCTCACGAAGGCCCTTAGGAAATTTCAAGTAGGATCTAGCAACCTAGATATGATCATCAACAGTCAAAGGACTGTGTATAACAAAGCTGGGTTGGGTTATAGGCCTAAGACAAAGGAGGTAGCCTTTATCTCACTTACCGGTAGGATTGGTGCATCTAGGAGAGTAGGGGCTAGGGGAACCATAAAGAAGGCATGGGTACCTAAGAGATTTCTAAATGATGCTTATGGATCAAAGATATGAGTACCAAAAGAGTATATTTTTCATGTTATTTAGGTAAAGGTGAAGGAGGCCCCAACTATGTGGATAGTAGATAGTGGATGCTCAAGACACATGACCGGGGATGTGAGCAAGTTCACCACTATTAGCTACCTAAGAGAAGGGACGGTCTCCTTTGGGAACAGTGGAAAGTTAAGAATCAATGGTAGGGGCACAATTGAGGTATCTCTCACCATTTCCATACATAAGGTACTTTTAATCAAAGATATGAAGTTTAATTTATTAAGTGTGAGTCAATTATGTCCGATTTTAGAGTTGAATTTCATGCTAGAAAATGCATCATTAGACATAATGAATCAAGTGCTATCATATTAGAAGGGTTTAGAGAGACGAATTTATATTATCTTGATCTTACTTATGCTACTAACAATGTTGCTAAGTGTTTCATGTCCATTGAAGAAGAAGGATGGTTGTGGCACCGGAGACTTGGACACATCAACATGAGGAGCATTGCAAGAGTAGCCAAGGAAGAGTTGGTGAAGGGGCTACCAACGATCAAGTATGAGAAGACCAAGTCGTGTGATGCATGCCAAGAGGGTAAGCAATCAAAAGCATCACACAAAGGTAAAACCCTAACCACTACCTCTTTGCCTTTAGAACTTTTGCACATAGATTTATTTGATTGCCATAGTACTCCCTCACTTGTAGGAAGTAAATATTGCCTAGTAATAGTAGATGATTTCTCTAGATTTACATGAGTTTATTTCTTGAAACATAAGGATGATACCCTAGAGATTTTTATAGGATTTAGCAAGAGGGTAGAAAATGAAAAGCATATCAAAATAAATCGAATTAGGAGTGACCATGGTGGGGAGTTCCAAAATGCAAGTTTCACACAATTTTATGTTGAAAATGGGTACAAGCATGAATTTTCATGCCCAAGGACTCCTCAACAAAATGGGGTAGTTGAGAGGAGAAACCGAGCCCTACAAGAAGCTGCTAGGACTATGCTTAATGCATACTCTCTTCCTAGCTATTTTTGGGCCGAAGCGGTTAACACCGCTTGCTATATTCAAAATCGGGTATTGGTACATAGGTTTCTAGGGAAGACACCTTTTGAGTTGTGGAATGGAAGGGTACCTTAAGTCCACTATTTTAGGGTCTTCGGATATAAAGTCTACATCTTAAACACCAAAGATGACCTAAGAAAATTTGAGTCCAAAGCCGATGAAGGAATTCTAGTAGGGTACTCATTGACTAGTAGGGGTTATAGAGTGTACAACAAGAGAACCAAAGTGATTGAGGAGTCCTCAACTGTCAAATTTGATGAAACAACTAGTACCTACCCAAGAAAAGCTTCAATTGATAAGGATATAGAAGAGGTCCAACCCCTTGCCCAAAGAATCTAAGACCTACATTTGGAGGGCAATGATCAAGGGGGAGTAAGAAGTACCCTAGAGGATGAGGAAGAAGGAGTAAATGAACCCACAACCTCTAGGCCCTTGAGACATCACCATGATCACCCTATTGACCAAATAGTGGGTGATGTAACTCAAGGAGTAAGGACTAGGTCCTATTTTAGGGATCAAACTAGTCAAATAGCTCTAATCTCCCAATTAGAACCCAAGTCTATTGATGAAGCATTGGGAGATGTTGATTGGGTTTTAGCTATACAAGAAGAGCTAAATCAATTTGAGAGGAGTGAAGTTTGGGAGTTAGTTCCAAGGCTCACTGATTGTACCATTGTAACCACAAGATGGGTCTTTAGGAACAAACTAGATGACCAAGGTAAAATCACTAGAAACAAGGCTAGATTGGTAGCTAGGGGGTTTAACCAAGTTAAGGGACTAGATTATGATGAGACTTATGCCCCCGTAGCTAGATTAGAATCAATTAGAATTCTACTAGCCTATGCCGCTCACATGGGTTTCACACTCCACCATATGGATGTGAAATCGGCATTCCTTAATGGGATCATCAAGGAAGAGGTTTATGTAGAACAACCCCCGGGTTTGAGGACACTAACTATCCAAGACACGTTTACAAATTAAGAAAAGTCTTATATGGATTGAAACAAGCTCCCCGGACTTGGTATGAGAGACTTTCCTCATTTTTAGTGTCTAAGGGGTTTAGGAGAGGAACAATTGACCCTACCTTGTTGCTAAAATCTAAGGACAAAGACATATTTGTTGCCCAAGTCTATGTAGACTATATCATTTTTGGGTCAACAAATAATGACTTCCTATAAGAATTCATCAAGTGTATGGAAGATGAATTTGAGATGAGTCTTATAGGAGAGTTAACCTTCTTTTTAGGCTTTCAAGTTAAGCAAACAAATGAAGAGACACATGTCTTTCAAACAAAATATGCTAAGGAGATGTTAAAAAAATTTGGTTTAGAAAATGCTAAGGTAGCATCTACACCCATAGGAACCAATGTTAAAATGGATAATGACATTGAAGGGAAAATGGTAGACTCTAAGCAATATAGAAGCATGATTGGTAGCCTCCTATACCTAACCGCTAGTAGACCCGACATACTCTTTGTGGTAGGTATGTGTGCAAGGTACCAATCTTGTGCCAAAGAGTCCCATTTAGTTGTAGTCAAGAGGATCTTAAGGTATGTAAAAGGCACCCTCAATGTCGGACTTTGGTATCCTAGAACTCCTAATGTTGATCTAATTGGATACACCGACTCTGACTATGTGGGTTGTAAGCTAGATAGGAGGGTGTCAATTTCTTGGGTCTTCCTTAGTTAGTTGGAGTAGTACGAAACAACCATGCGTTGCCCTATCAACAACGGAGGCGGAATATGTGGCAATGGGTGGGTGTGTTTCCCAACTCTTTTGGATCATGCACATCTTAGAGGATTATAGGTTGCATTACACCAAGGCCACAGTCTTGTGTGATAATATAAGTACAATCAATTTGACCAAAAATCCGGTTCACCATTCTAGGACAAAACACATTGAAGTGAAACATCACTTCATTAGGGACCATGTGGCAAGGGGAGACATAGAGCTACACTATGTTGAATCAAAGTCAAACCTAGCCGACATCTTTACCAAGCCTCTTCCCGAATTGGAGTTTACATCCTTAAGAAGAGGCCTTGGAATGTGTTTTGTGGAAGTTTAGGATGAACTTGGTGATATTAGTCTTGAAAAAGGGTGCTTGATCCATAGGGTGATACATTTGGCTCACTTGTGCTTGTGACACATTGTTGGACCATTAGAAGTATCAAAATATGAAAACTAGATCAACTATGGGAAGACAAGTGTTTAATCAATGGACACTTTGCCCAAATATCATAGTTGGACATTTTAAACCCTTGAAAACTATTTTATATTTTATATACTTTGCCATGTTTTTAAAAGTCACATGATTGCAAAATTGGATTCAAAGTTTGATACAAAATGTAGTGGTTTTCAAAACTTTTGGATTTTTATCAAAAGTCATGCATGTTTGAAATTTTATATGCGGCTGAAGGTGTTGACCGGTCAACATCAGCGATTTGAAGGCGACACACGCGATTTCATCGCGCGCGAGATATTCATCTGGCGGCTTGGCCGCCGGCGGCCTTTCTTCTATAGCGATGCTTTCTGGGTTTCCTCCCCTGGTATCCATCAATCCCTCTAAACCTTCTTTTCCTATCAGTGATGGTGTTTCCCATCAAAGTATCATCATCGGCGAGACGGCGCCTCAGAAGGAAGAGTCAATGGTTAATGCAAAACCTAATCTGGGCTCTATATCTTTAGATGGTGCTCAAGACCGTATATCCTCTCAAGTGGCTTTGAAATCTAACACTTCATATGCAGTGGCCGTGAATCCCGTCTCTCCCCGGTCGACCAAGAAGAGCTTTGTTGATATTGGAGCAAATTTCAAGCCGATTATTATCTATAACAACAAGCCTGGTATATTTTATTCAGAAGATGAGATTACAGGTATGGCATCTCCTTATCAGTTTTCCTTAATAGGCAAATTCTCAGGTTGGTGACCAAATCAAGCAATTATTGAACAAGCTTTTAGTAACCTTGGACTTTCTGGATTCTATAATATACGTTTATTGCGAGCTGGATACATTTTCATTCACCTTACCTCAAATGAAGATATGGCGAGGGTCTGGTGCCGAGGGGTTTGGTCTATTGGAGGCGTACCATTGAGAATCTTCAAGTGGTCGCCTCATTTTTCTTATGATGAAGAGTCTTCAGTTGTCCCAATATGGATCCAATTACCTGACCTTCCAATACATATGTTCAATAAATTTAGTCTATTTTCAATGGCAAGAATTGTCGGAAAACCAATTAAGATGGACGAAGGCATAGCGGATGGCACCAAACTTTCAGTGGCTCGAATATGTGTGGAGCTAGATCTGTTGAAACCCAGAATTGAAGAAATTTGGATTGGTATAGGAGAGGAGAAGCGTATTCAGAAAATTCTATATGAAAAATTGCCTAAATATTGTGTTGATTGTAAGCACTTGGGTCACTCAATAGAGGAGTGCTATATAAATGGAAATAAACCAAAGCCAACATGGTTGTCTGAAGAAAGAATCAATGCTGTGGAAGTTCCATTGCCTCAGCTGAATAAAAAGATACACCAAATTATAGGCCCTACCCATTCTGAAGGACAAACATTTGAGTTCGGTTTGAAACATGATGAGAAACAAAAATGGGTTCAGAAGAAGAAGTTAACAGATAACAGTAACAAGGAAGATAATGTGCCTGATAAAGGATTAAATCGCTTCCAGTCTTTAGCTGATTTAGAAGATGGTGATCATGATAATAATGTATGCTTAAAAGCAACTCAAAATGCATCAAGCAATGTTTTGCATGAAAGTAACAGAAATGAAGATCTTTGGACTGTTGGTAGCCTAAAGAAAGTTATACTTATGGAAAATGATACTGAATAGGGAAAAACTTTACTAAAAGAAAAGGATGCTCAAATTGACAATGCAACAGAACTTAGCAGAAACACTAAGCCTAGCCAGACAGTTTCATGGTGTCTAAAGGACAAATCTTTAGCAGGCTCTTCCTATGAGATGTATAAAAACAACATAGATTTTCCAATGGAAGAATTTCATCAGGCTGTAACAAATGAAAAGCCTTGGGAAGAACAAAATGAATCTAACATTGCTATAACCTCTAAATCTTTTTCGGTAGAGGAAGACACAGATAATGAGATGGGAGAACAGTTGCAAAGATCATCTTCCTGTGATTTAGCAGAATTGGAGCCTCAAAAACTTTATAAGGGTAAAGCAATGGGGAAAGGAGGTAAAATTTTAAAAGCTTCGATTCCTTTTACTGTTAGATCAGATAACTGAAGAGTTACCAGGAGCAAGGCACAAACTCAAAATGCTAGTTCTTCAAATATTTGTTAATGGCAGGTATTATATGGAATATTAGAGGGATTGGGAATGATGCATCTCTTAGAAGAACTCAATTTTTAAGAAGGAAATATCATCTGAATTTCTTGGCTATTCTTGAACCATTTATTAAACTTGATGTGAATTTTATCACAAGACAATTGGGTTTTACTAATGCCATTTCTAATTGCACTGGAAAAATATGGTTTCTATTTGATGTTAATATAGAATTCGAATTACTTTTGGATCATGAGCAGTTTCTTCATATGAAAATCAGTTCTCATATTTTCCCTATCAAAATGTTAATCACAGTGATTTATGCAAAGTGTTCTCAATTAGATAGAACTATTCTTTGGAAGAAATTGTTAGAGATTAGCCCAGAGGATCCTGAATTTTGGTTAATTGGAGGAGATTTTAATGTCATTTCCAGCCCAAATGAGCATTCTAAAGGTTTTATCTCAAAATCTGGTCCAGTTAATGATTTTAATGAATTCCTTATGTTGGCTGGTTTAATTGATGCGGGATTTGTTGGGGATAGATTTACATGGACAAATAATAAAATCTGGAAACATTTGGATAGAATTCTTTTATCTCCTTCTTGGAATGCTAACGATTTCTTAGTGCGTGTAGAATACCTAAGCAGAGCAGCCTCTGACCATTGTCCACTGCTCATCACTTTTCCCAAATTCTCGAAACTTGCTACCTCTTTTCGTTTTCAGAACATGTGGATTAAACACTGCAATTTTTTTTTTCAAACAGTCACTTTAAATTGGAGGCTGCCGACTATAGAGAAAGTCCTCAAAAAATTACAACTCAAGCTGAAAAGGCTAAAAGAACATTTGAAATGGTGGAATTGGGAGGTCTTTGGAAATATACATGATAATATCATCAAAGCAGAAGATAGTTTTGCTGAAGCTGAGAGAAAATTTGATTCAGATCCTTCGGAAGTTAACAAATTAAGCAAAGCTCAGAAGCAGTCTCATCTCTTCAATATGCTACACATGGAAGAAATTTTTTGGAAACAAAAGGCCGCGGTAAAGTGGATATTAGAAGGTGAAAGAAATACTAAGTTCTTCCATGACTTGGTAAAGAATAAAAGATCGGCTAGCAGGATTTTCAGAATATGGGATGAAGGCATCTGTTTAGACAATCCTGAGCTAATTCAAGCTTCGAGTTTGGCCTATTTTGAGATTTATTACTGGTGAGTCTTTTAACTGTGATGAAGTGAATTTTGATCATATACCTGCCTTGATTAATATGGTGAAAGAAAGCATATCTATGCTCCCGAATATGGATGAAATAAAAAGTATTATTTGGGATATGTCTTTGAATATGCGGCGGGCCCTGATGGATTCTCTACCCAATTCTACAAATCTTGCTAGGATATATTAAAGATGATATTTTGGAAGCTGTGTTGGATTTCTTTCATGGTAGTTCAATGCCGAAGGGTATGGTGGCCACTACAATTATTTTAATTCCAAAAATAGACAATGCTCAACAATGGAATGATTTCAGGCCAATCAGTTTATGTAATGTTTCAAACAAGATTATCTCTAAACTTCTAGCTTCAAGACTGAGCAAAATCATGAATAAAATTATTTCGCCTTCACAGAGTGGTTTTGTATCTGGCAGATTGATTTCAGATAATATATTATTGGCTCAAGAGATTAATCATAAGTAAATTATCATTCAGGGGTGGCAACTTAATCTTGAAGCTAGACATGGCCAAAGCCTTTGATAGAGTCAATGGCCCTTTCTCTTTAAAGTAATGGAAGCTTTTGGATTTTCGGCTTTTTCCATTGGCCTATCAAACGTTGCATTACAGAATGCTGGTTTTCGGTTAAAATAAATGGCATCTGTCTGGATTCTTTCATTCTAAAAGAGCCTAAGGCAAGGCGACCCTATTTCTCCATTACTTTTTATTATTGTGGCGGAATTTTTATCTAGAGGTCTGGATGCTCTGTTTAATAAATACTCTCATTATATTTCACACTGGGTTGTGATTTCAAACTTTCTCATTAGCATATGCAGATGACATTGTTATTTTTATGAATGGATCTATCAATAATGTCAAGCGCATCAAAATTTCTTAAAGGAGTATGAATCATGCTCGGGTCAATCTATCAATGAGGGTAAAAGCTATTTTTCCCATCAAGAAGCATCTCCAGTAGCAGGAAAGATTTAATTGCTTCAGTTACTGGTTTCATGGAGGGTCAACAACCATGTTATACTTGGGAGTCCCTATTATAACTGGAAATAGAAAGACAGCCATTTCCAATCATTGTTGGAAAAATTAATAAGAGACTAATGGGCTGGAACATCCAAAGCTTACATTTGGTGGCCGCTTGCTTCTTATCCAAAGCATCTTAACATCAATTCCATTTTTTACCTTGCAGGTTCTTCTTCCACCCTTGGCGGTCCAACACCACATTGAAATGATATTTGCAAATTTTTTCTGGGGTACGTTCAACTCAAAAAAGAAAGTGCATTGGATTGCTTGGACCGATATTTGTAAACCTAAGTTGGAGGGAGGCTTAGGCATCAGAAAATTATCAGACATTGCCACAGCCATGGCTATGAAGCTTTGGTTCAGATTCCGGGAACAAGGCACCCCATGGGCTATTTTCCTGCGAAAAATGTACTGTCGTTCTACTCCTTCTACTGTGGTTGAGGCTAACTGGAGGGCTTCTCCGTGTTGGCGCCGTCTCATAAAGATTAGATGTTTAGCTGAGGATAAAATTGGATGGTATCTTGGTAATGGTGTGATGAACTTCTGGTATGACACTTGGTTGGATCAAGGGCCAATTTATCAAATCTGTGAGGCAGTGGATAATCCGAACTATAGAGTAATGGATTTCTTTAGCAAACAAGGCTGGAACATTTCTCTGCTAACGAATACTGTCCCAGCTAATATTATGGATGAGATACTGGAATTTAATGCACCAAAGGGGGAAAAAGATGAAGAATTAAATGGCCGTGATTGTATCCTCTGGAAACCAGCTTTGGACGGTAAGTTTACATTGAAGTCAGCTTGGAATTGTATTAGAAATGCACATCAACCTGCTGAAATCTGGAAAGCCTGCTGGAGTAAAATACTTTCTCCAAGCATCTCTGTATTTATTTGGCGCTTTCT
The DNA here is from genome assembly GCA_024364735.1 of Boesenbergia rotunda. Lineage (NCBI taxonomy): Eukaryota > Viridiplantae > Streptophyta > Magnoliopsida > Zingiberales > Zingiberaceae > Boesenbergia > Boesenbergia rotunda. The sequence goes on along the minus strand of JAGFNQ010009058.1, from coordinate 21,867 downwards.
ACAAAGAAGGTTACCATTAGATGAAATTGTTCAGCAAAGAGGTGTGGAGCTAGCCTCTAAATGCCAATGCTGCAATGAAGTAGAATCCTGGGATCATTGTTTCTTCTCGGGTCCAGTTGCCAAGGTTATTTGGAGACATTTTTCACAATTATTCGGAGTGGATAGATATCAAATTTTATTATATTGGAAAAATGGAAAATCTTGGTCAAGTGATGGGCATATTAAAGAAGCTGTTCCTTTTCTGGTCTTTTGGCAGTTATGGTGTTCTAGGAATGATGCCAAACATCGAGCAATTAAGCCATTGGCTAATAGGATTATATGGAAGATCAGCTCATATTTACAGTTAACTATAGAAGCAGGTCTGATCAAGAAAAATCAGTGGAAAGGTTGTAGCAAGGCTTTGAATGATATGGGTTATCAGGTGGTCAATAGAGTGGTTAATAATTTCATGATTGTTCGCTGGATAAAGCCAAAATTTGGTATCTACAAGGTGAATACAGATGGGTCCTCGAAAGGTAATCCGGGGCCTGCATCATATGGAGCTATAATCAGAAACCATGAGGGTCGGATTCTATTAGCAAAGTTTGGTAGTATTGGTATTGCTTCGAACGTTAAAGCTGAACTTACTGCTATCCTAAGGGGATTGGAGTTATGTTTGTTTAATAGTTTCACCCCCATTTGGCTGGAATCAGATTCTTTAGTGGCTCTTAAAATACTTCAATCTGATTTGTCTCCATGGCATTTCCGGAAGCTGACCTCTAAAATTAAAGGTATTTTGAATCAACATAAGGTATGGCTTACGCATACATTCAGGGAGGCTAATTCAGCTGCAGACTATCTAGCTAATCTAGCTTATAGCTCTCCTGCTGAAAGAACTTTGAGTGCTGATGATATTGATAAAACACTTTATGGTATTTGCAAATTAGACAGATTAAACCTGCCATACATTCGCCTTGCAAAGAAATCGGCGGTTTATTCTATAGTTAAGAAAAGAACTGGGATATAAAAATTATCCTTTGGCTCTGTCTATTGGTTTAAGACTGGTTTTTCTCAGGTTGAAGGTTTATCATTCTGATACACTGAAATTTCTTCCTTTTGCCAATTTGTATATTGTGACCTGATTGCTGGATACTAAATAAGATTATATTGTGGAATCCTGTACAAAGTCACTTGATCCTCAAAAGCTGGATAATTCTGTTTGATTTTATGGCTGTCCTCTGTTGCAGTCTTATTCGAACTTCTAATCCTCTACACATCTTCACAATTACTATTTTTACTATGTTAAAGTTCCTGTTTTGGCTCTTATGTTGGTTATCGGTGCTTGTTTCCCAATTCCTCAAGGTATTTCTTATGGCCTCCCCAGGAACTATTATATATATCCTGAAATTGGATAGTTCTTTAAATCTCTTTCTCCAAAGATCTGGTCAGCTGATATTATGCTGGATACAACACCCCCCCGCGATGGATCTTTCTTTCTCCAAGATTTCAGATGCTGTTTCAAAAGTGAAGTTGAATTTATGGTACTTCTGTTAATCATGGGTCTTATTGTTGATTATAAAATATGATGGGCTCTATTTGGCATGGTTAATCGGATTCAAACTTCTCAATTGAAACTCATCCCTGAGGAATTCTTATAATTGCTGGTTCTTTATTTGCTTCCTGTTATCTAAGATTGTTAAAAGGGCTGCAAATTTCAGTTTGATTCAAATTAGTTTACTGCATCAGCTATGGACAAATCTGTTGTTGACATACAAACTTTGAGTGTCAAGGCCTCAGCAAATTGGATGTTACTCTAAAAATGTTCACATTTAAACAGATTTATTAACTTCTTCAGAGTATTTTTGTTTGACTGGATTTATCTCAGTGTATCAAGTTGCTGGCTGACTATTGCTCTATAGATATTGCAAAATCAGAAAGCATGACTTCCTGATTTAAGGCATTGAATTTTTAGCCGCCTTCTAAAGTTTCGGATGATATTACTTCTGAAAATCTATCATGTTGCCGAGAGAATGTTGTGCAAAAAGTACGTAGCCTTTTGTCACAAAATATCTACTATTCTTGGTTCTGAGATGTAAATGCTGGGATGTATGGTCTAGTGCTTGAGCCTTTATACGCATGATAGATGAAAAGGATTTCAGTTGGATTTCTTTGTAAGATTTACAAAAGCTGGGATTGTTTTTCTGAAATCTGGCACACAATGCTTAATGTCTCTGGTCAGTGCTCCAAGGACTGCGCCGAGTGTCAAAATGTATCATCGTGCTGAATATGGATATGCATTTGGAGGTCCTCCACTTGTAGGAGATCTTCGGCGAGTAAATCTTATGGATTATCTTCAAAGTTTACGAATATACCAAGGTGATACATCACTTGTGTAGATGTTAACAATTTAGGATGGTGGTTCTGTAAGACAATATTTCAGCCAACTTTCTTCGAGTCCTTAACTGTATATCAATCTGTTCTCTTTGTTATTCTATGTTAGAAGGTCAGGTCTGGCCCCCCTTCTAATATGGATTTTCCTTTTTCTTGAAATAATATTCTTCCTTTAATCAAAAAAAAAAATAATCTAAGGCTAAGAATAAGGGTAAAGTTAAGGTCCAGTAAATGTGGCGCCCGCCTTAAGGAAGAGAGAGAAGTTAAGGAAGGCGGGCCGTCACAGAGTGGTATCAGAGCAAAAGGTTCCACCCTTCTGCCACACTGACATCAAGCATCAATCCTGCCGCCTACCAAGTAAGAAGTTCATATGTTATAGTTTTGCATGCTTTTCATTTTTGACTGCTAGTATCAGTAAGTGCATGATGAAGAAGTTCATATGTTATAGTTTTGTATGCCTTTCATTATTGACTGCTAGTATTAGTAAGTGCATGATGATAAGAAAGTATGTTAGTATTATTGCATGCTAATATGTGCATGGAGATAATGAAGTAAGTTAGTAAGAGATAATGAGCTCTTATTTTTGTGTGCTATAGAGTAAGAGGATGCCAAGAGGATGTCCTAGAATTGTCCGGAATGAGGAGCAAGCTCCTAGAGAACAGGAGTCAACAAAGTCAGTACCACCACCAGACCTTCAAGGAGTGGTGGCCCAGCTTCAGAGGCAACTTGCTGAACAGCAACAAGTCATTGCCACCTTGATGGCTAACCAGTAGGCCACTAATCAGCAGGCCACTTCTGCTACCCCTCCAGTGGCGCCAGTGGCGCAAGTAGCAGCACCAGTAGCGACAGAGGTTCCCCAGTACCTCCGACAAGAGAAGTAAGGCAAGAGGCATATCTGATTCAGTGGCTGAGACTGAAGCCTGAGAATTTTTCTGGCACAGGTGAACCATGGGATGCTCAGGCATGGTTCAAAATAGTGGAGAGTATAATGGAGTTACTGGACTGGCCCGAGGTGGAGAAGATAAAGTGCACATCTTTCTGCCTTACTGGAGATGCTAGGATGTGGTGGGAAAGAGTGAAAGCTAAGAGGAATGTGAATCAGATGACCTGGGCTGACCTTGAAGAAGAATTTCTAGAAGAATACTTTCACATGAAAGTGACAAACAAGCACTATGATGAATTTACTGAGTTCCGTCAAGGAGATCTAACTGTGGATGAAGCAGTGAAGAAGTTCAATCGATTAACTCGCATGTGCCCGGAGTTAGTTAGTACTGAAAAGGAAAGGGTCAGGTTAATGCTCAAGATGCTGAGGCCTCAGATAGCTCTGAATGTGGCTGGCGGTGGTAATAGACCGCAAACTTCAGAAGAACTAGTAAGTAGTGCTCTGATCACTGAACACTACTTAAACAGTATAAAGGCCACACGTGTGCAACAACAACAGGCATCAGCCCAGAAGTCCCAACGAAATCCTCAAAACCAACAAAATTGGAAAGGAAATTCAGGCAAGAGGAAGCAGTGGGATTAGAAGTCTTCTGAGGGCAACAAAGGGGGCACGTCAAGCAAGCAGCTCAAGTATCCCCCTTGCCCAAAGTGTGGGAAGACACATCCTGGAGTATGTCGTCAGGGCATGAGCGGATGCCATATTTGCGGAGCAGAAGGGCATATGATGAAGACTTGCCCTAACCGGTCGAGGGTTGGCGGGTGTTATATATGTGGAGTAGTAGGGCACCTGGCCAAGGCGTGCCCTAAAGCAAAGCCGCCTCCACCACAGCTTCTTCAGTACGGGGGTGGACCTGCTCAGCTGCACCAGATGCAGCCAGTTATGGAGGGATCCTATTACAGTCAGGCGAGGATGGAAGCCCCACCAGTCATGACCAACGCCAGGGTTTTCGCCATCACCAAGGAAGAGGTGGCAAATGCTCCTAACATGGTCACAGGTCGAATACTCACCTCATCTCAATATGCTATTGTGTTATTCGATACTGGGGCAACCCATTCTTTTGTATCCATGCTTTTCTCTAAAAAGTTAGGGATCCCACCAGAAAGTTTGGGTCAGAAATTTTTGACAACCTTACCGTCAGGGGAAGTAATGGCCTCTACTCAGAGGCTGAGGGCAGTACCAATCTGGATTTCCAACCGAGAGCTCTACAGTGACTTGGTAGTCCTTGAGATGAAGGATTACGATGTCATTTTAGGGATGGACTTCTTGAGCAAGTACAATGCTTCTATAGACTGCCGCAAGAGAAAAGTCAAGTTCACACCAGAAGCAGAACCTTCATTTGAGTTTATTGGAGACCCAAGGAGAAAGACAAAGAGGTTCCTATCTACCTTACAAGCTCAGAGAATGTTAGAGAAGGGGTGCTCTGGTTTTCTAGCTCATATAGTGGATGCAAGTCAAGGAGAAGGATTGAAGAGAGAAGAAGTGAGGGTAGTCTGTGACTATCCTGAGGTGTTTCCTGAAGAGTTACCAGGACTCCCTCTCAATCGGGAAATTGAGTTTGAAATTGAGTTGGCCCCAGGAACCAACCCAATTTCGAAGGCACCTTATCGCATGGCGCCAGCAGAACTGAAAGAATTACAAGAACAATTGCAAGAGCTGCTTGACAAGGGTTTCATCCGCCCTAGTCATTCACCTTGGGGAGCTCCTGTACTATTCGTCAAGAAGAAAGATGGATATATGCGAATGTGCATAGATTATCGAGCTTTGAATAAGGTAACCATCAAGAACAGATATCCTTTGCCAAGGATAGATGATTTATTTGATCAGCTGAAGGGAGCCACAGTGTTCTCCAAGATAGATTTGCGATCAGGTTACCATCAGCTTAGAATGAAGGAGAGTGATGTGCCAAGGACTGCTTTCAGTACAAGATATGGGCACTACGAGTTTGTGGTCATGCCCTTTGGAGTGACAAACGCCCCTGCGACATTTATGGATCTAATGAATAGAGTGTTCAAGGACTTTCTTGACAAGTTCATCGTTGTCTTCATTGATGATATCCTAGTGTATTCAAAGACTCAGGAAGAACATGAAGAACACCTGAAGATAGTGTTGCAGACCTTACACCAGAGGGAGCTGTACGCCAAATTCTCAAAGTGTGAGTTTTGGCTGGACCAGGTGACCTTCCTAGGCCACATCATTTCCAAGGAAGGTATTATGGTAGACCCAGCCAAGATTGAAGCAGTTAGTAACTGGAGTCAACCAAAGAATGCCAGTGAGGTCAGAAGTTTTCTGGGTTTGGCAAGGTATTACAGAAGGTTTGTAGAGGACTTTTCAAAGATAGCTTCTCCACCTACAGCCCTTACCAAAAAGAATAAGAAGTATGAGTGGACTAAAGACTGTGAGCAGAGTTTCCTTCAGTTGAAGAAGAGACTGACCAGCGCTCCTATCCTTACAGTACCCGAAGGTGATAAGAGCTTTGATATATACAGTGATGCATCAAAGCTAGGACTAGGAGCAGTCCTTATGCAAGAAGGCAAAGTCATAGCTTATGCTTCCAGGCAACTCAAGGACTATGAAAAGAATCACCCCACTCATGATCTGGAGTTGGCAGCTGTAGTCTTTGCTCTAAAAATATGGAGGCATTACTTGTATGGAGTGCAGTGTAAGATTTATACAGATCACCAGAGTCTGAAATATTTCTTCACTCAGAAAGACCTCAATATGAGACAGCGAAGGTGGCTCGAGTTAGTGAAGGACTATGACTGTGAGATTCTTTACCACCCTGGTAAGGCAAATAGAGTAGTAGATGCACTGAGTAGAAAGACTTGTGCCACTTTGATGTCCTTATCAGTATTGGCACCACCATTACAGAAGGAGATAGTAGATTATGGAGTGGAGATTATTGATGGACAGCTAGCCCTATTGACACTAGAGTCAACTTTGCTTGAAGAGATACAGAAAGAGCAAGCTGAGGATTCTGATATCCAAAGGATCAAGCAAGAGGTGCAAGAAGAAGAGAGTAAAGAGTTTAGAGTATCTGACAGTGGGATACTCTATTATGGTGATCGTTTGTGTGTTCCCAAGAATGAAGAGCTGAGAAAGAAGATTCTTGAAGAAGCCCACGGAACTCCCTACTCCATGCATCCTGGTTCTACCAAGATGTACCAGGACTTGAAAAGAAGATTTTGGTGGTCCGGAATGAAAAGAGACATAGCTAGGTATGTCAACACCTGCCTGACATGTCAGAGAGTTAAAGCAGAACACCAGAGACCAGGAGGTGTCCTACAGCCCATTCAGATTCCAGAGTGGAAATGGGAAGACATAGCCATGGATTTCATAGTTGGTTTACCAAAGACAACTAATGGCTATGATGCTATTTGGGTGATAGTAGACAGATTGACCAAGTCTGCCTACTTTTTGGCAATCAGAGTGTCTTACTCAATTGAAAAGTTAGCCCAATTATATGTGCAGGAAGTGATCCGACTACACGGAGTCCCGAAGACCATTATCTCTGATAGGGATGGTCGTTTCACTTCACACTTTTGGGAGTGAGTACAGACAGCGTTGGACACCAAACTGAAATTCAGCACAGCTTTCCATCCTCAGACTGATGGACAGACAGAGAGAGTGAATCAGGTTCTAGAAGATATGCTCAGAGCTTGTGCAAGTATTTATGTTTAGCTGAGTTTGCCTACAACAACAGTTACCAAGCCACTATTGGTATGACACCCTATGAAGCTCTTTATGGTAGGAAGTGTAGATCTCCCCTCTGTTGGTATGAAGGAAGTGAGAAGAAGGAAATGGGGTCACAGACTGATCTTATAGATGATACCACAGAAGCTATAAAGAGCATCCGTCAGAGGATAGAGACTGCTCAGAGTAGGCAGAAGAGTTACGCCGATGTACGCCGTAGGCCGTTAGAGTTTGATGTTGGGGATACAGTTTTCCTCAAAGTAGCTCCTATGAAGGGTGTGATGAGATTTGGCAAGAAAGGCAAGCTAAGTCCTCGATACATAGGACCGTACCCAGTGACGAAAAGAGTTGGCAAAGTAGCTTATGAGTTGGAGCTACCCTCAGAGATGTCAGCAATACACAATGTGTTCCATGTCTCAATGCTAAAGAAGCATACCCCAAATGCCAACCAAGTGATTGAGCCACAGATGGTACAAGTTCAAGAAGATCTCAGTTATGAAAGTCGACCTATTCAGATAATAGATCGAGCAGATAAGAAGCTGAGGAACAAAGTGGTACCACTAGTAAAAGTTTTATGGCTGAATCAGAAGTATGAAGAGGCAACCTGGGAGTCAGAAGATAGCATGAGGCAAAGGTATCCAGAGCTGTTCTAAGTTCAAGGACGAACTTTTTATAAGGTAGGGAGGATTGTAACACCCAATAATTTTCTGGTATTATTAGGGATTTTTCAGAATTTTATAGCATTTTTTCGGATTAAAAATAGAAAGAAAAAATTAAGGGGTCGAGTGGGATTTGATCCCGCGACCACAAGGGAAGCAAAGCCTTAAGGGCATCCAAGTAACCAGCTGGGCTAGGGTATCAAGCATAAAAAAAGATGAAACGAAATAATATTATAGTTGATTTAGCCATTTCATGAAGAGGTATCAAATCTTCCACTTAAGTTGAGTTAAGACCCCATTAGGGCTTGGAGGAGGCCGCGCGAGCCAAGGGAGGAAGCTGCGAAAATAGGGAGAAAGGGGGAGTTTTCTTCTTCCTTCTTCTTCCTCTTGGAGTAGAAAACCTAGGACTTCTTCCCTAGGGCCAAGGGTGAAGTTTTCTTGCAAAGGAAGAGAAAAAGAGCCTTACACTAGAAATTTCGAGATACTTAGTGAGTTTTCTTCAAGAAAAGAGTAAGTAAATCACTCACCTGCAATAGGAGTAGCTTCGCATGTAGTTTTCTCATTGTAGAACCTTGATTTTGTGATTTATGTGCATGCTTGGAGAATAGGGCTTATTGTGTGATTAAGTTTCTCAAGAATACATGTTTTTAATCATAGAACTTGAATTGGAGTAGATTTTTATGTATGTGATCTAAGGATGGAAGACCAAGTTCTTGAAAAGTCCCAAAGTTGAGTTTTGGGTTAAGGGCACGCAAGGTGCTCGATGAAAGTTCCAAGTAAGAAAGGTAAGGTTTTGTAGTGTAAAGATTTATGTAAAAAGAAACATAACTTGATAAGTATAAACATTATGAATAAGAAAATATTTTACTTTTGTAAAGTGACACGTACCGGGCAAAAGAGAGGCCCACAGAAAGTTAGAAAGAAGCTCTAATAGGGTGCGGTGGCTAGCTACCCCGAAACCTATTAGGGATGCGCGCATTGGTACATTGATACCATTGTACAGTGTCAAGGCCTGAGAAAGTTGATTATTATTTTGAAGTATATGAGTATATGAAAGTGTTTCAATTTCCTAAAGTGCATGTTTTGTTATGTAGGATAACATGGTTATGTTATAAGCATGTTAAAGGGAAAGAGCAAAGAAGTTGTGTTTTAAAGTATGGAAATGTGTTATTAGTAAGTTTCAAAACAAATTATAAGCATGTTAGATTTGCCAATGTTTTAGTGCTAGTAAATGTTTTCAAGTATGATTGAGCATGATAAGTATATGAAAGTTTCCATGTATAAGTATTTCAAAGTGCATGTGTTTTGAAGCAAGCATTATTTGAAAAGAGCATGTTTATCCCTTATCGTTGGATTTGTGAGTTAGGATTTACTTACTAAGCATTTTGCTTATTAGTTGCATTTCCTTCTATTGCAGACAAAGGTAAAGAAAAAGCATAAGTTAAGGAGGCGAAGGGACTTGCATTGATATTTAGTGGCGGCGGAACCGTGGAAGAGATCTTTGGGCTAAGTCTTGTAGAACATGTGTTTTGGTATTTTGAAGTGGTAGAATGAAGGACTTTGTTTAAACTACGCATAGGGGTTAAGTTTGGTACAAACTCTAGAGTGTTTTGCTTACATTTTATAGTTTTGTTAAATCTCGCAAGGATTCTAATTTCAAGTTATCAGATTCGTTTTGAGTTGCTAAAATGTTCATAAAACTAGTATAGAGTATAGAAATGGAGTTATGTCTTTGTATGTCTTGGAAGTATATGTTTTGTGGATCGTTGGAGATGGTTTTCAGGTCTAAAATGCAGGTTTTCAGGCGTGCCAGTCGACTGGTTCAGAACCAGTCGACTGCGATATCGAACAGAACCTTTGTTCGATGCACCAGTCGACTGCCATGAGGCCAGTCGACTGGTGCCGGGCACAGAAAGTTTCTGTGGCCGATACCAGTCGACTGGCTATATAGCAGTCGACTGGTACTATTGAAAAGAAGTGGTATAGGGCAGCTGGTTAGTGCTTTAGTGTTACAACTAAGAGATCTAGGGGTCAAATCCTGGCCAAGCTAATAAAATTAAAGTTGTTTTGTTTTTTTTGAAAAAAAAAGAGAGAAGGAAGAAAAAAAAATTCATAGCAAGTTAAAGGAAGTCAAGTAGTTATAATCTAAGGCTAAGAACAAGGGTAAAGTTAAGGTCCAGTAAATGTGGCGCCCGCCTTAAGGAAGAGAGAGAAGTTAAGGAAGGCGGGTCGTCACATTCATTGTGCTTAAAACTATATCTTTGTTTGAAACGCTGTGGAGAGGTTACTCCACCGAGAAGGAGGTTGCTTTCTATCCGGTGAACACCGGGGTTTGATTTGCCGACGATCAAGGGATCGCCCACCTTAAGGGCAGCAAGGAGTAGGGGCAAGTTATCCCCGAACCTTGTAAATCCTCCTTGTTAGCGATCTTGTTAGTTGTTCTAAGGTGTTTTGTTTTCTGCATTCTGCATTACTCTATTTATTGTGCTTCCGCTGTGCTACTAACGCTTGAAGTGCAGAATTTCGTTAAGTACTAAAAGTCCAAGTGTTTGGCTATATTCACCCGCCCCCTCTCTAGCCATCCGGTTTCCAACACACTGGTCCAAATCTTTATGTTCATACACATAAAGTGGCTTAGTTTGGATCCAGTTTAGTAGATGTACAGGATAGGTTGTTCAAGTTCACTTGCCTAATCTGTCTCATCCAATTTAAGTGATCAAGCATGTTAAACCTATGCTGATTTTGTGAGACAGAGTTCAGTCTAACTAGTTTGATCTGATTAGCTGGATTGAAATTTTTTTTTGAAAAAGACTGAGTAAAATTTGAAAATGAATTTTTGAAAAACATTAAGAAAAATTTGAAAATGAATTTTTGAAAGAGATAAAGATACATTGGAAAAAGAATTTTTGTGAGGAGGAAAAATTAATAGGATTTGGATTGATCTAACTTTATTATCCTAACCATCTCACCCATTTCTAAGTGACAAAGTAGGGATCTTTATTTGTTTTGTGAGATGATTTTAATTTTATCTTGAAAATTAGGTTAAGTCTAAGATATGATTGAACCTTGAGTTAAATTCAGATTTAAGAATTAGTATTTTAAAAATAAATTTCAATATTTGGCTTCCAGGTTTTGGCGAGGCAGAGGGGCCTTCTTTGGCCTTAGCCTTATTGGATCAATAACCCGTTCCTAGATAAAGCCGTATAAAGAAATAATATTTTTAAATTCCTCGTTTAGGAACCTTGGTCTAACTAGTCAAGGATGTGGCGAGGTAGCTTCGCTAGTTCCACCGGACTAAGAAGACCAAATAGGAGAGGCCTTCCCCTACTTGACTCCCTAGACGACTTTCCTAATGTACTATCAGCTTGCCCCACCCTAATACTAGGTTGTGCAAGTTTCAATCAGATCTAGTCCTTAACTAACCATTTCTAATCCTATGCTTGATAATTTACAAAAACAAAATAAATAGACAAGCATCAAGGAAGGTATTCAATCAAAAACTATCTAACCACATAAATAGTCTTTTTATTGGCTCCCCAGGATCATATCCCCATTTGGTCTATCTAAGTAATAGATATGATCCTTGGGAATCCAATATTGATTTGGTCCGGCTTGATTAGTCAAGCTTAGTTTGGGGACCCATGCTTGGACTCGGGTGCTAGGGCGGTTAATTACTAAGTAGTAGGACCTAACTCGCGAATTGGATTTAAACCCAATTCAAAATTGATTTAGAATAGATTTTTGTTTTCCAAGAATCATATCAAGATTCCTGGAACCCAGGGTAAATTGTTCCAAATTTTCTCTGAGTTCTTTGACCTGAGCTTTCAAGAAGGAATTCTCTTCCTTAAGTCTTTGGACTTGAGTTGAGGTTTCTTCCTAAACTTGCTCAGTCAAAGGACTCGAGCTGGTCTCTTCCTTAAGGAGTTTTACCTCCTCTCAGAGAGACCTGACGCGGTCATTGGACTTAGCCAGTTTGCGAGATGATAAGTAGGAAATTAATTCGTAATGATCCGATTTGGAAAAATCCGTTACCTTAAGTAGGCCTATTTCCGACGGTGAGATGGTTCCGTGCTCCATTTCTTCATCCAATTCGGAGTCGATGTCGATCTCATCTTTAGCCGTTAAGGCAAGGGGATTGGAGTGCGTTGGCTCATCCTCGTCCGATTCCAAGACGACTCATCCCAGGTTGCTTGCAACGCCTTCTTCCTCCGTTGCTTCTTTGTCTCCTTCGCATTCGAGCACTCGGACTTGAAGTGCCCTTTCTTTCCACATCCATAACAGGTGAGGTCCGGCTTGTTCTTTTGTTCAGCCGGATCATCCTTTGGCTATCCCATTTTCTTCTTCTTTTGGGCCTTCCGACCTCTAAATAGCTTTCGGGCGACGTTCACAAGATCCGCCAGCTCTTCCTCTTTGGATTTAGAGTCAGAATCTAGTTTCGGTTCCGGTGGCTTCTTCTTGATTTTTCCTGCAATCAAAGCTACACCTTTCTCTACAAGTGAACTGTTAATCTGCTAATGTAATTCAAATTCAAAAAATAACTTATCTAATTTTTTTTTAAAGGTCCTTAGAAACATTGTAGGCATCAACCATAGATGCCTACAGCGAGTTTTTAGGGAATGAATTTAATGTATACCTGATTAGATCTCTATTCTTGATCGTATGCTTGATGATGTGGAGTCTGTTCATAATTTCATGAATCCGGGCGTGCAGTTGGGAAGCAGTTTCTTCGTCCTACATTTTTAGATTATATAGTTTATTCAACAAATGATCGCGATTGTTTATCTTAGTGTCGGAGGTTCTTTCGTGGAGTTATATTAGTTTGTTCCAGAGTTCTTTGGCATTGTTGAAGGGTCCGACTCGATTAAGCTCCTCCTTTGTAAGTCCACATTGGAGGGTCTGTGTTGCTTTTGCGTCAACTTTGATTCTCTTTTTGGCAGTGACATCCCATTTGTCATATCTCAGTACCACCCCTTGCTCGTCTCTTGGAAGGACGAATCCTGTTTGGATTATTATCCCCATGTCCACCTGAGTTTTTAGGTGGACTTCCATTCAGCTCTTCCAATACCCAAAGTCGTCCCTAGTGAAGAGAGGGGGGCTAGCAGTACTGTAGCCCTTTTATAAGGCCATAAGGATAGAAGCGAGAATTCTAACATGCAAAAACAAAAATAACAGAATGCACCCAGACTACTATCTTGGATTAGCAGTGTGGGATGATAAAAAGTACGACCGAAGAGAACTTAAAAAAAATGGCAAAATTATTTTTTTAAAAAACAACTATGAAAAATCTGAAAAATGCTTAAGTGGTGGTTTCACCAAAATTGAGCTGCCCGCGCTCTGATACCAATTGTAGGATTGAGATTGAGCGATAGAGGGGGGGGGAATATCGCTTCACAAAAACTTTGAATTTAAAACTTAAATGATTAAGCGATAAAGTACACAGCGGAAGCTTTGAGAGTAAGTGTAGAAGTTAGAGAGAGAAAGTAGCGAAAGCAAGCAATAAATCATGATCGCTAACTCAAGTTGGTTTTACTTGCTTCGAGTCTTAACCTGTTCCTACTGCAAGGTCCATGATCCTTGATCATTTACATTGGGTGTTACTAATAATCACAAGAATGATAACATGTTACAAACTAAAGTGTTGGGACCGGGTGCATGTTGACATGGATACGGGTTCGTAATTTTAAAATTTAATTACGTGCAGCGGAAGGTTTAGCATAAATAATTTCTCAAATTATTTTAACCACGTATCTAGCATGCAACCTTATGTTATGGAGACATGATCATACATTTAAAATTTTGCAGAAAGTAAACTAATTTATTTAATACCTCGCGTAACTCGTAGAAAGGGACGAGATCCAACCGTAGCGTCCCTTGGAAGCTCCGCCTCTATTCACGTCCACGCCGAGTTCTCTTCGGGATGACTTCGCAAAGCCACGAGTTTCGTGCCGACAAGAACTACTAGATTCTCCAAAGGCACGATAAGAATATCAAGAGAGAGAGATGGAAACTGACCACCAAGTAACGGAATCAAGATTCCGGGGAAGGAAGGAGTTGCGACCCGCTTCTTCTTCTTCTTCTTCTTCTTCTTCTTCTTCTTCGGCACCTTCTTGGTGGATGTGGCTCACGGCAACTAGAAGGGACGCCGGTCCTAGAGGAGGGAGAGGGCACCGGCCCTAGAGGAGGTAGAGGGCGCCGACCCTAGAGGAGGTAGAGGGAGAGAAGGAGAGAGAGAGGGCTTACTTCTTAATCTCTTTATTGGAATTCAAGCCTTGCCTTGGTTCCTTTATATATAGTAGCCTCTCCATCGCCAAGTCTCCCTTCTAAATGGAATAAATTTTCATAAAAATTTATCTTATAAATTTTCTTATGAATTATTCCGTTATGCCAAGTTTTATTATAACTAAGTTTATAATAAAGACAAACACATCTCCCCTTTTATTATGGAATAAATTTTCACAAGAAATTTATTATATAAATTTTTCTTATCATGGAAAAATCAATTCATAATTGATTTTATAAAATAAAATAAATCAATCTAAGGTTTATTTTATTTTCCATGAAAATAAATCTCTTTATATAAATTTCTTTATATAAATTTTTTTATATAAATTTTTATCCATAATTTTATAAAACAAATCGCGTTTGATTTATTTTATAATTTAAACCAAATAATTTGGTTTCCCTCCTCATTGTGGCCGGCCAAACCAAAGAGGGTGGGGACCCTCTTTGGCCGGCCAAACCAAGCCGTCTCCTTGCGAATTAAACTCATTTAATTCGTCCAATAAGCCTTCAAAAGACTTAGCCATTTTAAGCTTCCGGTGCGCCTCTGATAAATTCAGATTCGACTTATTTCTCTTGATCGGAAAATCTAATTTTCAACTTATTTTAAATCCCTCGGATTACTCGTAGTGCGTGTGACTAAATAGGCTTTCGATTTATGTTGGCCGTCTATAATTAACCAATTATAGAACGATCATGAGTGGCACCTAGTAGTACATCATGATCCCCAATTAATCGAAAGATCAACGGTTGACCTCAGAAATAATTCTGAAACCCTTCAGCAGCTATAATGAGTTGTGCCCCATTCCCTTCACCATTTTATACCCACTTGGTTCAGGACACGGTCTATGTGTGTCAGTCCCCACTAGGCTGATCACTACGTCACACCTAGCCCAAGTAATGTCTTTCTCGTCCAACGGATTCTAATTACTCTCATGTTTCTGAGAGATTCATACTCTGAACATGTGATGCTCTGACCAGAGGCTTCAAGTAACAATCCGATGATAGGCCTTGGGTATACATCTCCTCCCAAGGAGTGGTGAATCCTTTGTAGGCTGTTCAAACATCTTCGGGCACTTCGGCTTATACCCAACCATCCTGGGTCCACACCTCTTTAGAGATGCTTGCTTAAGATGTCAAAGTATAAGTCTCCATGACCAAGATGACTTGAACACCGCAAGTCAAAGGAACATCGCACTTAAGCTGCAGTAAGAACTTCATTGACATATCTATATGTAGATTACCATATGAAGTTTTACAGCCAGTCACTCCAATGAACTAGTTCCCTTAACTAGCATTCATGTTTATCTCCGGACATCCCAATGTCACCAGCCAGTGAGAATCAGCTGATTAGAGAATAACCCATGCTAGTCTCAACAGAATTGATAGTGTCCGTATTTATCAATTCATCGACTAGGGACAATTTCAATACTTCACAATTGCACATGTAGAGATAATCACTAGTTGAGAATTCATCACAAATTCTTTCATGCTGTGAATTGTATTGCGGACATTCAGTAAATGAGTTTAAGATCTCAATCAAATACACAAACATGTATACTCAAATAGTGAATATTCATTTATTAAAATAAATGATTACATTCATAAGGCGATTGCCTTAGGACACTTCTCTCACAATACTAACAAACTCCCACTTGGCCTAATGTCAATCGCTACGGTATCCAATACCACAGGCTCTATCATGACCCTCAAACTTGCTTTGAGGCAAGGCCTTAGTTAAAGGATCCGCTAAATTCCTTTCAGTGGGAATTTTCTCAATTTATTCCTACTTATAATCTCTCTGATCAGATGATAGCGGCGAAGCACGTGTTTGGATCGCTGATGAAACCTTGGTTCCTTTGCTTGTGCAATAGCTCCATTGTTGTCGCAGTAAACCAGTATTGCTTCATCAATGGTTGGAACCATACCAAGTTCCGAGACAAACTTCTTGATCCAGACTGCTTCTTTTGCTGCTTCCGAAGCCGCTATATATTCCGCTTCCGTGGTAGAATCCGCTACAGTGTCTTGCTTGGAACTCTTCCAACTTATTGCGCCTCCATTCAAAGTAAATACGTATCCAGCCTGAGATTTGGAGTCATCCTTATCTGTCTGGAAACTGTCATCTGTATACCCACGTATTACCATATCTCCTTCTCCATATATTAGGAACACATCCTTAGTTCTTCTTAAGTACTTAAGGATTGTTTTGACAGCCGCCCAATGATCCATTCCTGGATCAGACTGGTATCTGCTCATGACACTCAGAGCATACGATACATCGGGCCTAGTACATAACATAGCATACATGATAGATCCTATCGCGGATGCATAAGGAATCTTATTCATGCAAATCCTCTCGTCTTCTGTGCGCGGACACATAGACTTTGAAAGGTTGATCCCATGCCTGATGGGAAGGTAGCCTTTCTTGGATTCCGACATGCTAAACCTTTTTAGCACTCGGTCTATATATGTAGACTGCGAAAGACCAAGCAACCGTTTTGATCTATCTCTATAGATTCTAATCCCAAGGATATAGGTTGCTTCTCCCAGGTCTTTCATGGAGAAAGTTTTGGACAACCAAATTTTAACCGACTGTAAGACTGATATATCATTTCCTATAAGTAATATGTCATCGACATATAACACTAGGAATACGACTGCACTCCCACTAACCTTCTTGTACACACAAGGTTCGTCTGGATTTTGTGAGAAATCAAACTCTTTGATTGTCTCATCAAAACGGATGTTCCAGCTCCTGGATGCTTGCTTCAGTCCATATATGGATCGTTGAAGCTTGCATATTTTGGTTTTATCAACCGATGTGAAACCTTCAGGTTGTATCATGTATACATCCTCAAGCAGGTTTCCATTAAGGAAAGCTGTTTTCACATCCATTTGCCATATCTCATAATCATAATGAGCTGCTATGGCTAGGAGCATCCGAATGGATTTAAGCATAGCTACTGGCGAATAGGTTTCGTCATAATCAATTCCTTGTTTCTGACGATATCCTTTTGCCACTAATCTAGCCTTAAAGGTAACAACATTACCTTCCATGTCGGTTTTCTTCTTGAAAACCCACTTGCACCCTATGGGCTTAATCCCTTCAGGTGGGTTAACCAGGTCTTATACTTGATTTTCGTACATGGAATCCATTTTCGATTTCATGGCTTCAAGCCATTTGTCCCTTTCTGAACTTTTCAGAACATCTTCATAACTGATAGGTTCGTCGTCGTTCGATTCACTTATGAGAAATCTGTATCTCTCTGGAATATTGCATGTCCTATCAGACCTACGAAGAGGTGGTGTTGTTTTAGGTTCAACTGATAGCTCATCATTATGAGTTATTGGTTGTGGGTCTAGACTAGGTGTCTCTGTAATGTCTATTGGAGTTTCTTGAACTTCATCAAGTTCAATGTCACTCCCACTGTTTTCATGTAAAAGAAATTCTTTTTCCAGAAATACAGCATGCCTTGAAACAAACACCTTTTGTTCCAAGGGATGATAGAATTGGTAACCCTTTGTTTTCTTAGGGTATCCAATAAATAGACATTTATCAGACTTAGCATCCAATTTGTCTGATACAGTCCGCTTCACATAAGCAGGACAACCCCATATCTTAAGGTGAGTTAAGTGAGGTTTCTTACTATTCCACGTCTCATATGGAGTAGTAGAGACTACCTTGGTCGGGACTCTGTTTAGCAAGTAAACAGCTGTCTTAAGTGCATAGCCCCAAAAGGATTTTGGAAGAGTTGCATGATTCATCATGGATCTAACCATGTCCATCAAGGTTCGGTTACGCCTCTCAGATACACCATTATGCTGTGGTGTATACGGCGGAGTCCATTGAGACAATATCCCATTGTCCCTAAGATAATCTTGAAACTCTTGACTCAAGTATTCACCACCCCGATCGGATCGAAGTATCTTAATACTTTTGCCAAGCTGTTTCTCTACTTCATTTCTGAACTCTTTGAATTTCTCAAAAGCTTCAGATTTGTGTTTCATCAAGAACACATACCCGAATCGTGAGTGATCATCGATAAAGGTGATGAAGTAGCTATAGCCTCCTTGTGCAAGAGTTGACATTGGTCCACATACATCAGTATGTATTAGACCAAGCAATTCTCCCACTGGATTACCTTTTCCGGAAAAGGGTAATTTGGTCATCTTGCCTTTTAAGCATGATTCGCATGTATCAAATGAACCGGGTTCAAATGATTCCAGAATTCCACATCGGTGTAATTTGGTTATGCGTTTCTTACTTACATGGCCAAGACGACAATGCCACGTATAGGAGTCTATTCGATTATCTATTCGAGCACGTTTGTTGCTAACTTCGATATTGAAAACGTCACCGGATAAATCTAACGTGTAGATACCATTGCACAAAGTTCCGGTCCCATAAAGAACACCATTTAAAGTTATGTAACAACAATTGTTACTAAAAGTTAAATGATAACCCTTTTCATTCAAACATGAAATAGATACAATGTTCTTTATTAACGAAGGAACAAAATAACAATTATCCAATTCTAAGACACGTCCAGTAGGGAGCTTTAGCAAATATGTTCCGATGGCAACAGCAGCAATCTTTGCTCCATTTCCAACTCGCAAATTCGTTTCTCCCTTGACGAGTCTTCTTCTATTCCTTAGCCCCTGTATGTCATTACATATATGTGAGCTACACCCAGTATCAAGTACCCAGGTATCTAAGGAAATAGAGTGACATTCAATAACGAAGATACCTGAAGAGGATGGGGCATCGGATGCCTTCTTCTTCAAAGACTCAAGATAAACCTTGCAGTTTCTTCGCCAGTGACCCTCCTTCCCACAATGATGGCAAGTGCCTTTTGGTGTCTTTTCAGTCTTTTTGGCCTTTTTCTTCTTTCCTTTATTTTGTTCTTTGGCCTTCCTCTTAGAACCTTTCTTCGAGGAACCAACTAACATTACCGTCTTCTGATCTTGCTTTACAGAAGGCTCTATAGTCTTCAGCAGGTTGAGTAACTCAAGAATGGTAGTCTCCAGCTTGTTCATCCGATAGTTCATCACAAATTGTGAATAACTTTTGGGCAAACAATGCAGAATTAAGTCAATACTTAGTTCATGATCCATTGCAAAACCGAGTGTGCTCAGTCGCTCAATGTACCCCAACATCTTTAACAAAAACTGTGAGGCAGAAGTGCCTTCCTGCATCCTAGAGGTGAAGAGGAGTCTGGAGACTTCGAACCTTTCAGATCTCGCCTGCTCTTCAAATAACTCATGAAGATGGAAGATGATGGTATAAGCATCCATATGCTCATGCTGCTTTTGCAGCTCAGGTACCATAGAGGCTAGCATGATGCAACTCGCAAGTTCAGAATCGGTCACATGTTTTTGATAGGCTACTAACTGGTCTGGAGTTGCATCTTCTAGAGGACGGTTGGGAAGTTGATCTTCAAGGACATAAGCAAGCTTCTCTGCCTTGAGGACTATCCTCAGGTTTCGAAGCCAGTCCATGAAGTTTGGCCCAGTCAGTTTATTGGTGTCCAAAATGGAACGCAAATTCAGAGAAGACATGATCGAGTGATTATCATAGAAATACAAATTGAGCTTATGTGAGAAGAATGATAAAGAATGCATCAACATACATTAATTAAATCCTATTTATTTTTCGAATTGAATAACCCTTTTTATCAATTCGGGAGATCGTAGGAACACCTCCAAATAAGTTGATATCCAACCATAGATAAGAACAACTATGGCTGTGGCCATCAAGTTATTCTTAGCTATGAAGGTAGGTAATTATACCAATTACATATCACATATATGTAACTATCACTTTATGCTATCAACTAATTGAATGTTTGCATAAATCATTGGGTTGTTAACTCATTAACAAGTATGCAACAATATACATAGCACCCAACTGCACCTCTCTTTACATCGACCTTGGCTGTGGCACAACAAATCGATGCTCCAAGCTTAAGGCTGACCCATTAATCAAGAAATAGTTTTAATATGGTTGGAGTTCATTCAACCATTTAGTCAGGCTTGGATGTGTCCAACAACCAAAACTAAGGATTGACCTCTGACTCCAACTATATTAATCATAAACTAATTCCATGGTTTGAACATGTTGAGGTTCAAGTCGGGCATGTATGTGTCCATCAACCCAAACGAGAAACAAAACTCCAGTTCTAACCATATTAATGGAAGGTGTTGGCCTTAATATTTTGTAAGGGGTTTTGGGTCTCATCCTTTCTTTTCTAAGCACATTCATGACATATAATTATGTCATGTACTAACGATTTCCTTAATAAAGTATGTATGTGACTTAATTTATCAAGTCTCATTAATTGAATTAGGAACCGGATTTCCTAATTCTAATTTCATACTTTATTCAAGGAATTGTTTTGGGAAACAATTTCCTAAATTGTCATAATCAATTTCGAAAATAATATGTTTAAGACTTTGATTTCTCTAAATCAAATCTTATTAAATTAAGAGACAGATTCCCTTAATTCAACCACACATTATTTTCATGAAAATCTTATTTAAGAAAACTCTATAGGAAACCATTTTCCTAATTAATTTTGGAGACAACAATATGTAAGAGCATCACCTCTTAAATCAAATAAGGAAATTATCGTTTGAGAATCACCTCAAAATTTCCAAGATTTGATTACATATTTTATTTATGGATTTATTAATTTCAACAAATTATTTTCTTTGGGTGGCTCCCCGAGGCTCAGATACCCAAAAAAAGAAATTTTTGTAAATCTAATTTGGTCCGCTCCCGAGGCGTAACCAAATTAAACATGACAATTTTATTCAAAATAGGAAATTAATTACAACAACTAACTTTAAATTGGACGGCTCCCCGAGGCTCAATCCAAAATAAAGAATTTGTTAATAATTTAAAACCAATTCGAATTTAATTGTCAATTAATGATCCATAAATTTGTCTAGACTTTCTTGAAAGAAAGTGCCCAAAATTGCGAGATTTCATAATAGGTTTTCAGAATAATTGTAAGTTTCTGGTACAAAGAAAACTTACATATTTCCAAAATTGGAAAATTTCCAAAATAAAATTTCCAAAATTGGAAAGTTTCCAAAAATGGGAAGTTTTCACAATTATCATAAAATTTCAGAAACTAGGATATTTCAAAAGTTTGCGAAATTTCATGAGGATTTCCAAACTTTGAAATTCCTAAATCTAAAATTTATCATAATTGGAAAGTTTCCATAATTGGAAAATTTTCCAAAATTGAGATCATGACAAAGTTTTCCGCAAAACAATTATATGATTATGTCGAACACTAACCGGCTCTGATACCACTGTTGGGACCGGGTGCATGTTGACATGGATACGGGTTCGTAATTTTAAAATTTAATTACGTGCAGCGGAAGGTTTAGCATAAATAATTTCTCAAATTATTTTAACCACGTATCTAGCATGCAACCTTATGTTGTGGAGACATGATCATACATTTAAAATTTTGCAGAAAGTAAACTAATTTACTTAATACCTCGCGTAACTCGTAGAAAGGGACGAGATCCAACCGTAGCGTCCCTTGGAAGCTCCGCCTCTATTCGCGTCCACGCCGAGTTCTCTTCGGGATGACTTCGCAAAGCCACGAGTTTCGTGCCGACAAGAACTACTAGATTCTCCAAAGGCACGACAAGAATATCAAGAGAGAGAGATGGAAACTAACCACCAAGTAACGGAATCAAGATTCCGGGGAGAGGAAGGAGTGCGACCCGCTTCTTCTTCTTCTTCGGCACCTTCTTGGTGGATGTGGCTCACGGCAACTAGAAGGGGCGCCGGCCCTAGAGGAGGGGAGGGCGCCGCCCTAGAGGAGGTAGAGGGCGCCGGCCCTAGAGGAGGTAGAGGGAGAGAAGGAGAGAGAGAGGGCTTGCTTCTTAATCTCTTTATTGGAATTC